>JAQGBW010003659.1:0-15709 GCA_034698625.1 Julus scanicus | reverse complement strand
CTGGTCCTCAGTAGGAATTGCAGGGTCTAGGCCGAGGTTGTCAGAAGCCTAAGGGAGTTGTACGACGTAAAACTCCTCAATCCAGTGAACTGCTTCCTGGGGATCCAGATTAAACAGGGATCAGACCACGTTAGCATGTGTCAGACCCCCCTATATTGAGACCTTGGTGAAACGAATTCACATGGTCACTGTAAAGACTGCAGGAAAGCTCGGTGTGAACATAGTGTAAGGACGATAGAAGATTAAATAAGAATTTTACAACGATACAAGAAACACTTAAATGATTAAAATTGTTTTAAAAACACAAAAACAACTTACAATGTTAGTTGAGAATCACTCGTGGGTAGCCCTTAACGAGCGAGGGCATTGACAAAATGCGATTCAAACAACAGTACCTCCGGGAAGAACTCGCGCATTGGTAATAGTGAGTAATAATCGATTACAAAATGGACGATGGTTAACTGGTTAAATATATTGGTCTATAGTTAACCAGTTAAGGAAATTTGACGTATATTGACTTTTCAATATATAGTAGTTTCCTTAAATTCAAAGTCTCCAGTTTATTGTTTAGAAAATGTATGTTATAACATGAATTTTCGTGTAAACATGTTACATGCGTGAAATTTATGTATTTCAGTGCTGTTAATTTCCTGCTGAAGCCATTATTAACAACATAAAAAATTTTACTAATGTATACTTTTACTAACAATCACCAGAACAAAAGTCAAGATTTTATTTGGCAGATTTGCAAATTGACAGCCTCAAAAAATCAGTATTAAACTTTCAGTCCTCCTCCATCTTGTCATCCTCATCCTCGGTGCTTGTTACATCAATGAGATCGGTACACTCGTTGTTCTCATCGTCTTCCGCATCTTTTGCTGCTCTTTTTGTAAGGCGATCCAATTCCGAATCGCTATCCGCATTGTCCGCAAACAGATCTGTGAGGTCCTCTTTGTCTATTTCTTTGTGCTTTTCCATGAGTTCCTTGCGCTGGATCGGGGGCATGTTTTCTGCAAATTCCAACTGAAAATCAAAAGTTTATTAACAAATCCTTTTGTTTTCCTTACGAAACGATTAATAAAAATCTTTTCCCTCACTTGTCCTTTTTTCGAAATGCCGTGTAATAGTTTTCGGTCTCAACATTTTCTGTACGTTAGATAATATTTTCCGATGGGTGTCCCTTGCAATTTCAGCTGTGTCTCAAATGCAGTCTATAAAGTAAAATGATGAAGGCAAAAATTAATATACACTATTAAAATAGTGTGTGTTTCTTAGAACACGTCTTACCCAATAAACACAGAGGTGTTGGGCCGAGGTTGTTTTTTGTCATGGTGTTGGCGATCGCGGCAAAACATTGTAACTACGCAATGACAACGTTGGCAATAAAACATTTGGCCGGCACTAATAATATAGGCATTGAGCCGATTCCTACATTTAAAGTGTTAGCCGATTCAAGCAAAAAACAATGTTGGCACTTCATGCAAAAACGGCATGTCGGCCTACATTGCAACACTTGCATGTTGCCAACATCCGCCCAACAACAGTCCGCCAGCACAAAACAAGTAGGCGTCGGGGCAATGCTTACAGTTTTAGTGTTGGCCCACTGTTGTTGGGCCTTTGTTGGCAACATGCAAGTGTCACACTGTTAGCCGACATGCCAACATTGTTTTTTGCTTGTATTGGCCATCACTTTAAATGTAGGAATTGGTCTAATGCCTACATTTTCAGTGTTGGTTAAATGTTTTTGTCGGCCAAGATTAACATGTTGAAATGTTTCCAACATTGGGCTAAAAACAGTTGGCCAAAACAAAAAAATTTATACATTGGGCCAATGTCTACACTTCGTGTTTTAAATACATGTTGGCCAAACTGTGCAACTCTGACAGCAGGCCAGCATCGTTTTTTATTTAGTAAAGTTGAAACTCGATTTACGAACGTCTCCATTTACTAAGGGTTCTATTTACGAACGAGACAATTAAAACACCGCGTGCTTCCAAAAAAGTGCAGTTTTAGCGAATATGGTGTTAAGAAGAATCACAAAAGTATATGTTGATTTAAAAAAGGAAATAATTTAGTTAATTAAACATGAAACTTGTGATCGCGTTTTGGATCTCACCAAGGAGTACAACATGGCGAATTCGACGATCTGCATGCACTATTCAAAATAATAAAATCGATGCGGTTTCTTTATACATCAGCCTACTGTTATATGTGAAACTTCCATGAATTTGTAACCTACATCTGCTACAGTCAATGTGTAAAATTACTGTTATTTGCAGTTATTTTACAAAATGGCTAAAAATATAGCTTGATTATTTATTTGACTTATTGCCAGGTTAAGTTAGGTTAGGTTAGGTTAGGCTATAATTAATCATGTGTCATTATTTGACCAGTCATTTTGTACAATGCCTGTACAATGATTGGTATTTCCAGTCATTTTACAAAACGACCGGTTTGACACATTGGCTGTAACATATCCAACACTGGTTAAATTCACCTCGTGGACCTCATGTAGTATATCCGTGGAATCCATGAAAGGTCTCTGCCATGGATGAGCATGGGTAGGTTCATCTTAGATGTACGGTTGCACCCCACGTTAGGCATTAGGGAAGGTCTGGATAATATCTTTTATCTGCAATCGAAGCCTAGCTCGTTTTTCTATGAGGCTTTCAAATTAAGAAATCGGTAAGCACAAGTTTGCTAAAGCTTACATGTTTTTAAGCTAAAGTTATTTTATTATGTTTTAGGCTTTAAATGTATAATCTAATAAAGTGGCACCTGATTCGTATGAGCCTGGGTCTAGACGTGGTGGTGTCAGTTTGCATGTTCCACCCATCTTAAATAATGTTGATGATCAGAGGCCTGCACAAGACATACCTAATGAATTACAGACTTAAAAAATCGAAGCCAAAAATGTGGAACTCACAAAAAACGAGGTATATTCAGTTGTTTTTGGAAATGATGTCGTACCATCTATTGCAATGTAACACCCCTTAATTCAGATAATATGGATCACGGATCTGTAGTGAAATGGGATGATATTGCAGGACACGAGTTTGTCAAAAATTGTCGTGTTTCTCATGCTTAGGCCAGATATATTCACGGGATTGTGGGGGCCACCCAAAAGATTGCAGTTATTTGGTTCTCCAGGAACAGAAACAACTTTAATTGGTAATTTTCATTTAAACGTGACTCTGGCGTTGTCACCTAAATTTTCGATACTTACATATTATCCTAGACTATACCTCAACCGACTGCTGCCATCCCAACGAACCGTTTTTAAAGCTGTCCAGTTAGGTTAGGTTAGGTTAGGTTAGGTTAGATCAGATCAGATCACAGTAACCCAAGGAATGAGGGACAGCAGTGAAGCATTTGGTCAAATGACTGTATACATTCCTTTTCCAGAACATCATGTGAACAACTGTGGAAATTTGCTAAGACCGTTTTATTAATAAAACTCAAGAAAAGGAAGATGTACTCTTGGCAAAAGCATCTGCTTGCTGCAAATTTCGACAATTCAAAGAGGTTAAACTGTGTGTAGTTTAAGTTTAAGAACTATGTGACAACGACCAGTGATTATTTGCCTGTTTAACAAAGTTAATATCTGCATTGATGAGGAATGTGACAAAAAATCATCAGAGCCATCCAGTTCATCGTGGAAGATAATGAAATGTATATGCTGTACGCTTCTTGGGAAGTTCCATATCAGTTAAAACAAATTATTCTCGGATTTAAGAGTACTTGTCCTCTGCACATTAAAATAAAACGAACCAAAAGTAAGTAATGTTAAACTACAAGAACTTTTATTTACTTGCACGGATTTCTTTCAAATAGGGGAGACTGAGGCACAGTGGTACAACGTCTTCATAAAATCTTTTATAGCAGAAAAACTAGCAGCTCTAAAACGATGACAAAATGTATACCGATCCTAAAGGCTTGTATATTACTGTGTTATTCGTTTAAAATGCTACAAGTAAAATATTTTTCCCCAAAAAAATGAATTCTAAAAAGTGTACCCACTGTACCCTGGTCTTCCCTACTAAATGAAGGAAAATGCAAGATGTTTGCCACCGAAATTAACCGCTGATGTGCGTCACCTAGTCGAAATGTTTGATACAACTTATTCGAGTGTTGGATATATGTATACTATGCGTATATAACCATATGATGGGGATACTACATTAGTTATCCATGCATTGAAAACTGCAATTACAATAGTATATCTACGCCGATGGTCGAGTGGGTTACGTGCTTGCCTCTCAATCTTAAGATGCTGGGTTCGCTCCCAGGTCCAGGTCGGTGGGAATTTTAAAGATGGGAGAAATTCCCAAAGTGGCGGCTCTTTCGGATGAGAGTTTGAACTGAGGTCTCGTGTTGATTGTTGCACGTTAAAGACCCCTTGAGTGGGGGTGAAAATCCCCCCTCGTAGGCTAAATTTCCAGGTAGGTGTTGAAGGCTTATCCCCTGGCGTTGGTGTTTAGCCATCGTGTTGCAGAAATAGGCTAACATTAAAAATCAACAAACAAACAAACAAACAAGGTTTTCACTATACATCCAGTAAGGCATTATACATTGCGATGTATTAGATATATGTTAGTGTATGTCTTTGCAGGATCTATGTCAATTCGGCGAATGACAATTGGGCGTAGACAATTTGGCGTATCTGATATTTTGTCGTATAAGACAATTTGGCGTATTATTTTGTAACTTAATTGATAGAAAGATTTGAATAACACCTTCATAAATTTGACTGACAAGATAAAAGGTTTTTTATGAAACTTTCTGTAAAGAAAAGTTTGCAATTTAACGAAACTTGTTTCGCATTCTTGTTTAAATTATGCAAAACGTGATACCAGAGGTTTGAAAATGACAATTTTTTTTCGTTAGTTATTTCATGTTAAGGAAAATGAAAAATGTCAATGAAAATGAAATTTGCTATGAGACTTTCGCGAATACTGACATCCTGACGGGACGGGGGGAGGGAGGGAGACAATTTTTGTAGGAATTTCAGGGACTTCCTTTTTAAATCACCCCATGGCAGAGACCTTCTACGGATACCTCCACTATTCCAGGCTAGAATTGACTAAAAGCTGATATTTTGGTCGGGTCAAGATGGGACTTAAACAAACTTGGGGAGCAACCATACATCTAAGATGAACCCATGTATGTTCATCCATGGCAGAGACCTTCCACGGATTCCACGGATAAAAACTCTACTATTCCAGGCTAGAATTGACTAGAAGCTGCAATTTTGGTTAGATCAGGATTCCAACAAAGATGACTGAAAAAAGCACTGCAAGAGGAATGGGACAAAATATCTCCAGCTTACTCAAAAAAACTGGTGGTATCTTATCCAAATCGCATCCGTGGAATCCATGGAAGGTCTCTGCAATGGATGAACATACATGGGTTCATCTTAGATGTATGGTTGCACCCCACGTTTGTCCAAGTCTTATCCAGTTCCGACCAAAATTGCAGCTTCTAGTCAATTCTAGCCTGGAATATGGAGTAGGTATCTGTGCAAGGTCTCTGCCATGGATGAACATACATGGGTTCATCTTAGATGTATGGTTGCACCTCACATTTGTCCAGGTCCCATCATGATTCAACCAAAATTGCCACTTCTAGTCAGTTCTAGCCTGGAATAGTGGAGTTGGTATCCGTGCAAGGTCTCTGCCATGGATGAACATACATAAGTTCATCTTAGATGTATGGTTGCACCCCACATTTGTCCAGGTCCCATCCTGACCCAACCAAAATTGCAGCTTCTAGTCAATTCTAGCCTGGAATAGTGGAGTTGGTATCTGTGCAAGGTCTCTGCCATGGATGAACATACATGGGTTCATCTTAGAAGTATGGTTGCACCCCACGTTTGTCCAAGTCCCATCCTGATCCATTCAAAATATTGCAGCTTTCAGTCAATTCTAGTTTGAAATGGTGGAGTTGGTATCCGTGGAAGGTCGCTGCAATGGATGAACATACATGGGGTTCATCTTAGATGTATTGTTGCACCCCACATTTGTCCAGGTCCCATCCTGATCCAACCAAAATTGCAACTTCTAGTCCATTCTAGTCCAAAATAGTGGAGTTGGTATCCGTGGAAGGTCTCTGCAATGGATGAACATACATGGGTTCATCTTAGATACATGGTTGCACCCCACGTTTGTCCAAGTCCCATCCTGATCCGACCAAAATTGCAGCTTCCAGTCAATTCTGGTCTGGAATGGTGGAGTTGGTATCCGTGGAATCCGTGAAACGTCTCTGCCATGGATGAACATATATGGGTTCATCTTAGATATTTGGTGGCACCCTATGTTTGTACAGGTCCCATCCTGATCCGACCAAAATTGCAGCATCTAGTCAATTCTAGTACAGAATAGTGGAGTTGGTATCCGTGGAAGGTCTCTGCCATGGATGAACATACTTAAGTTCATCTTAGATTTTGGTTGCACCCCAAGTTTGTCTTAAGTCCCATCCTGATCCGACCAAAATTGCAGCTTCCAGTCAATTCTAGTCTGGAATGGTGGAGTTGGTATCCGTAGGTCTCTGCCATGAATAAACATACATTAGTTCATCTTAGATGTGTGGTTGCACCCCACATTTGTCCAGGTCCCATCCTGATCCGACTAAAATTGCAGCTTCTAGTTAATTCTAGTCAAAAATAATGGAGTTGGTATCCATGGAAGGTCTGTGCCAAGGGGTGATTTAAAAAGAAAGTCGCCGAAATACCTTTTAAAATTGTCTCCTTCCCTCATCCCCCCTTCAGTATGTCAGTATTCAGGAAAGTCCCATAGCAAATTTCATTTTCATTGACATTTTTTATTTTTCTTAACATGAAATAAATAACGAATATAATTTGTTATTTTCAAAACTCTGGTATCACGTTTTGCATAATTTAAACAAGAATGCGAAACAAGTTGCACTAAAATTGCAAACTTTTCTTTACAGAAACTTAAATGTTCACTGTAATGTATTATGACTGTTTATAACATTTGAATTCTCATTTGTTGTATTGTACACCATATTGTCCAGAAAATTTTCATTCAATATCATTTTTTTTTTCATATTTTGTTATTGTTGTTATTATTAATGCATTATGTTGGCCATGTGCAATAGTATATGGAATTGCCAACAATAAAAAAATGTTGGGTAAAAGTAAAATATGACATTATTTTTGCATTGGGAAAAACTGTTAGGAAGCCGTTGGCGTTGCGCTGCAAAACTGCGATGAGATTGCATTGGCAAAGTGTTGGCAAAATGTGTGGAAAACGTGTTGGCAAACTGTGTTGGGAAGTCGTTGGCGTTGCGCTGTAAAACTGCATTGGGATTGCATTGAGAAAGTGTTGGCAAAATGGGTGGAAAACGTGTTGGCAAACTGTGTTGGGAAGCCGTTGGCGTTGCGCTGCAGAACTGCATTGGTAAAGTGTTGGCGTTACATGTGGAAAACGCGTTGGCAAACTGGTAATTAACTACGCAATCCCCACGCAATTATGCGGCGCAATGCCAATGGCTTTCAAACATCATTTACCAATGCACAAATAACGTCAATATGTTCGTGCAGGCCAACGCCATTTTATTGTTGGTAAATGCGGACATGTTGGTGCACTTGGCCAACACTGTGACCCAATATAAAACTAGCACTTTTGTGATGGCTGAAAAAAGTGTTGGCCAACACTTTTTGTGCTGATTAAGTAGTCCTAAATGAAGGCAATTTTTAAAAATTATATAATTTTGCATTATACTCACGATTGCGCTGTAATCTTTCAAATTGCATGACTGACATCCCCTTTCTTTTATTATTAATGAATTTTGTATTTTCTTCAACCTTCTCTAGAATCTGTCGAAGTTGCTTGCAGTACTTGGCAATTTTGCACTTTTTAAGAAAAGATTTCAACTGAAATAAACAAGTTTTGGAATCAGTCAAAACAATGCTACAATATTTGTGCATGTTCAACATTTAACAAACTTAGATGTACTTAAACCCAAATAAGTTCACAAACCTTCAAAATGGATGGCAAAGCAAGTTCGGGAAATGTCATTTTATGCGATATGATGTGGAGATAATCTAGCAGCAATTTGTACAAATGATCGATAATTTCACCATATTTTTGTATAATGCGGATGACCTTTGATAAACATCATCATTTACGATGAACACATTACCCTAAATCCTTGTTAGGCAAGTTGTGCTTTTAACAGCTTCAGCGTGCCCAAAAAATCTAGCGGTTTTCAACTTGGTCGGCCGTGCTTTTTTGTTGAGGTCCGACAATTCTAATATCTAAACGTAAAAACGCATCAATAAGATAGTCAGTTTTACTTGTTAATTTTCATTTGAGCATGATGAGAAGTAATACCTCGGTTAGGAGTGGCAATACAGGAATAAAGGTTCCGGTTTCTTTGGATAATAGGGTCAAGGCACGCACGCAATGGAATCTCAAAGATAATATGTTAGGACCAATCTAAAATGTAAAAAACCACTAGGTTAATCATGTAGGTCATGAACAAAAGACAACCAGAAATACATGATGAAAATCTCACTGTACATGTATCTAAATCTAAATAAAAAACCAACTACTCGAATCTTACCCTATTGTGCCGTTTATAATCCGGACGAATGGATGTATCAAGGAATGCAAAACTTAGCTGTTATGCCTGGATGACAAGAGTTGGGCACAGAAATTCAAGCAGTGAATGTATTAGGTTTACCAACGATCCAATCAGCAACTAATGTCAACTAATAATATATATGTATACACAGTATGTTAAATAGCTATTGACAACTTATTAGCAAACTTGGGTCACAAATTTGTGTTAATGAGCTGATGAAATACGTATACATTACATATTTCACAACTGGGCACGAATTGTATAATGCTATAATGTAGCCGTTGAATAAATTCCATAAGGTGAGCGTTTTAAAACTCGTCACAGAAATCATCTACTGAGCCACCCTAGCTGTATTATTCACTAGCAAAGCTACTTCACGCGAAAGTCTAGTAGCTAAATTGATGCACGCTCACATTAGCATCCGTTGAAATCAGCGTTTTCGGCTATACCTACAAGTATCTCAAGTGAATGAGCTGTTTGTGAAATTTTACTTAATTACTGAGGCTTAAATAAACCTGGTGTCCATCCTTCTAGGGGTAGGACTAACTAAGGGTCACCTATATATTTAGTCCATATACTATTTACAATCGCTTTAGTTAATCTATGATTCATAAATGACATATTTAGTTCAGGCATGTAAATAAAAGGAATATCGCCATGACTTTCGAATACCTTGACCTCACAACAAACATCGGATTCAGAATTTGTCTAAAGCATAATAAGCAATAAATATAAAAAGCGGCTGCCACTTGAATTTGCATATATTGAAGTTTGCCTTGAAAAATTAATTTCGCTTAGTCGAGCGTAATAAAGTTGATCTTTGCCCCTAGTTATTATGTATTAAAATTGTCACGCGTATAGTTATGTGACACGAATGTCACCTGGCCGTGTCAAAAAAATCAGTTGTTAGCAGCAAATAGTTAAGGTCGGAACCCTTAAAAAAATCAAGGTATGGACAAAGCGGCAAGGCTTTAACGTGTGCTTTATATGGCTTTAAGAATACAGATTTTATTACCGCGGATTCTAATATAGTTTAATGCCTTAAAAGCGACGAACGCTTTGAAAACCATTATAAAGCTGAAGTAGAGTTTCTAGCCAACACTAATATCGTCCTGTTCAAAAAAGTCAGGGAATTGTACCAGAAGGATTACAAAAAGACACACGCCTCCAAGCAACCGGAAGCGGCCGCTTCGGTTCCAGAGTCCCATTTCCTACACATGCAACGGCAATTGCAAGAAGAGAGATGGAACAACGAGTTACTGTGTCCTAAGCGCCTTCTACCTCATCTACTACATCAGAACTGGAAACCGTACGTACTGAGTGGAAGGATAGGAGGGTGCCTTTGGTTTCAGCACGATGCTCAGATTGTACGACCAGTGTTCCGGTGAAACCCTGGGAAGAGAACCTGCAAGATCCCGGTCAAGGATTCAGCATGAGCCGTCTCACCGGTGGTGTGTCACGCCCACGCACCCTAGAAGATAGGTTTTTTCCAACCAGATACACCAGTCCATCCCGTCGACAAAAAGCGGATTTTACTCCGTGGAATCCTCATTCGTCCAGGGCCCTTGCCGAAGTTCCACGCCTTGAGCCACAACCTCCACGGCCCGTTAGTATCTCACGAACGGGATCCTACCAGGCACCAGAGCAAGGAGTGGTAGCGCTACCCGCCCGACCAGGGCGAACGTCAAACCGGCCTGACGTATGCAGAGGAAACATAGGGCAATACAATTTGACTCCAGAGCTAGCCTATCAGTTAAAGGATTCTCACAATTTAGTGGCAATCTATGCCCAAGTCCCTCGTTTTACTGGGGAGCGAGGAACCTTTGCCAAATAGCTATATCTGCTCACGGTGACTAGGGACAGTTATAATCTCCCGGACCAACAGCGTTGGAGCACACTGTTCTGGATCCTGCAAGGAGAAGCCATAAGGTGGTGGCAAATTCACCAGGACAAGGTGTACTCGTACCAAGACACCATTGAATGGTTAAAATCCCGGGTCTGTGAGAACGAACCTGATCATCTAATCAGACAGAAGATAAACAGCATGAAGCAGCGCCGAGGAACCAACACTCGACAGTTTGTCGATGCCATGCTGCAAAAATTCCGTTTAATGGATAGGGAACCAGACATAGAAAGTCAAATTGACATCATGTACAATGCCATCCATCCTGATTTGATCCAACGTTTTCAGTTCAGATCAAAGATTGGAGAGAATTGCATGTCTTTATTCGGTATTATGAGGGGTTGCTGTTGGATTCAAGAGCCTGGGTATGAGAGAAGAACCATTATGCAAAAGGGAATGATTCTCGCCGCCATAAACAGCGCAGTGGAGACCATCACTGTAATGGTGATAACAACAAATCCGGCGACACTCACCGCAACGGGGATAGGAACCACAACAGTGACAAGAACCGGAACCAAAACTATAAAAGCAACAAGCCCTACGACCCTAACAAGGATCATAATCACAACAGGTAAGGTTCCTCAAACCATGGTGATAAGCCTCCACGTCAGGACAACCGGTACAGTAATCAAAATGGAAAGACCCGGTATGCCAATAAATAGAACAACAATCCAGCTAAACGGGCATTGCCCACCAATGCTGAGGTTGCTTATAAGAATGCTCAACTGAAGGGATGCCCTATGTGTCAAACACCCAATGTGGACATCTATACCTGCCCAAATAATTGCTTTGCCAAAACAAAACGGGTCAATATGATAAGGCTAGCACAGGTCAGCCCGCAGCACGATCCTTTGGCGGCTGGATATCAACCTGTCCCGAATGAGTTGTTGATCAACGTGCAAGTCAAGTTTAACTCGTGTCAATTTCCCGGTTTACTTGACACCGGTGCGTCCACCCGTGTGAGTGGTGGTCCAGTGTATGACAGCGTTAAGAAGATGGGTCTCCCCATGGTGCACACGAACCAACAGATCCAGTTAGCCAATCAAACACCGGTTCAGACTGAGGTCCATCTCTGCAACGCACCCATTAATCTACTAGGTTGCACCGTAGTCACCGAGCTGACATTAGTACCTTCCTACTAGAAACCTCTCATCCTGTTAGTGACAAACTTCTTAGCCGAAGCATTGGTAGTATCAGCTATGGATCTATGACATGGAAGTTTGAGGATCCAGAGACCTCTGAGCAGCAAGTGAGAACGCCGATAGGACCGGGACCGCCCCAGCTTCCAATTCTTGTTTTTGCTTTCTCCACCCGGTTTTACCACTATAGGGAACAGGAGGTCCGTCTGCGAGAAAATGAGGGTTCCATCCTCATCGGGAACCAGATGGAAATAGTTAACACCATGCTACGAGAACTGGCTGATGCATTTGAGGAACCAGTCGGTCCAGCCCTGGTAGAGCCTCAGACCTTACAGATTAAGCCAGTCGCCAAGCCTGTGGCCATAAAGTTGTATTCCTCCTCTCCAAAGAAGAGGAGTATTTTGATTGACAAGGTTCAATTCTTGGTCGACAAAGGTTTTCTGATTATGTGCAAATCAGAATAAGCCGCTCACTCCCTGCTGGTCGAGAAACTGGGGTATACTACCGAATTTCGGATGGTCACCGATTTTCGCGTTCTCAACAAGGTGACAGTGGCGGACACCTACTTGTTGCCCAAGATCTGACAAATTGCTATTAGCAGGTGCCAATTAGCAAGAAGTAGCAGAAATATTTTATCACGGTCACCCCGTCAGGGACATTTTGTTACTCCCGAATGCCGATAAGTGCTCGCAATTTGGATGCTCATTGTCAACGGGTGGTGGACCGGGTGTTAAAGGTATTGCCAGACATCGCGGTAGAAGTATATCAGGTTGACTTGTTGATCGTCAGCGATGATTTCCCAAACCACCTGGATGATGTACAGAGGGTTGTCAAGGAAATCAAAGGACACAATCTTGGATTGAAAGGGAAAAAGTGCAAATTTTTTGTAGACTTCGTCAAGTTTCTCAGCCATATGATCTCTCCCGAGGTCATCAAACAACTGCGATCCTTCTTAGCATCATGCAAATGGTTTGGGAAGTTTATCCCAAACCTCTCTGCCATTACGTCTCCACTGCACTAGCTTCTGAAGAAAGACGTGCCCTACGAGTTCATCGACGCTTGTCAAACAGCTGTGGACAAACTCAAAGTACACCTCACTAAAGCCCCAGTGCTGGCGCAGATGTATTTTTTCTAAAGCTTCCACTTGTATACCGACGCAAGTCAGGACGCCATTTGGGCTGTAATGGGACAAGGCGACGAGGACGAATTCCGCGTGGTGGAATTTGTCTCTAAATCTTTTTCGCCAGCACAAACCAACTACTCTACAACGAAATGGAAAGCATTGGCCTGTGGGTCATTCACCGTTTTCGGTGTTACATCGATGGCCTCACGTTTGTAGTCCACACTGACTACGCCCCCCTCCGTTCGATTCTGGCCACCAAGGTACCAAGAGGACTCATAGCTCGCTGGATCATGGACATCCAGCAATATGTGTTTGATGTCTTGTATGTTCCAAGCAAGCTAAACGTACTCGCCGACATGCTGTCAGGGGTCTGACAAAATTGAGCCAGTGGTTCTAATTCACCTGTTCCTGGCAGACGAACAACTTATGACATCCGTGGATTTTCGGAACCTTCAGATGCAGGATCCAGTGTGTTGCAAAATGTTGCAAGATCTTAAATGAGAGGACTTTTCTACCAGAACAGAGTTAAAAACTCAGCTAGACCGGGGGTACTCTGTCAAGTCTGGGGTGCAATATCGACATCTTACCAGCGTGGACTCCAAGGAGCCTAAACTGGTGGTTCCACAACTGCTACAAAAGAGGGTCATTCAGTGGAATCATAACCTGTTTGAAGCTGGACACCTCGGTGTGCAGGCAACTATACAGTAGATTATCCAGCAGTATTATTGGCCCAGGATGCGCCTACAAGTCTAAGAGCATGTGGCCGGATGCAACGAATGCCTCAAGTATAAGCCGCTCAATAGTCCTAACACTACTCTAATGGCTTCACCAGCTATATCGGCCCGGTTTGAAACTGTTAGCATTGACTTAGTAGGTCCGTTGCCCACTACTCCGTGAGGTTTTAACTACGTCTTCCCGGCGAGCGATGTCAGTACTAGTTTCACCGAACTGTTCCTGTTCCAGGATGCGCTAGCCGACACCATTGTCAAAGTGTTCATTGAGCAAATCTGTCTCCGTTATGGAACCCCCCGTATGGTCCGCTGTAACAACAGGCCCCAACTTGTATCCTCTATAATGGATCAGGCCTCCAAATCCATGGGTTTCCAGGTACAAAAAGTGGCCATTTACCATCCCCAAGCGAATTCCGTCAGGCGACGCTATAGTTAACTCAAGACTAAGCTGGCAATTGCGGTGGACCAGCAACACGCTGATTGGGACCTGCAGATGTCAGCAGTACAATGGGCAATGAACACTGCAACAAACAACAATATGGGACACTCAACGTTTTACCTGACGTTCGGACAAGTTCCCTGAAGTCCTCACGACAACATCGTAGAATTCAGTGAATACTGTGCCGACTCTTCCTTCGTTAGACACTCTTTTTCTGATTTCTTGGAAAACCTGTCAGCAACTATAAAAGAGACAAAAGATCGTTTAGAAACGGCAAAGGACAAGCGGCGTCTGAAACATAATGAAGCAGCACTTCTCCCGAACCTTGGAATTGGAGACAAGGTTCTACTTAAACAGCGTACCAAGAGCTGCGCGATCAAAGGAATATCAGCGAAGCTCACATCAAAACGGGAAGGGGCCTATGAGATCAGCGCTGTCAAGGGTCCTATGTCCTTTAAAATCAAGGATGCTGCTAACGGAAAAATTAAAGGGATATATAATGCTAAGGATTTAGTCCTACTAACCATGGACGAAAATCTCATGCCCCGATCCCCATCTCAGTTGGCCACGCCCCCTAAACAAGTCACTAACAAAGGGATAAAAAAAGACAACACTGCCTAAGCCGGTAAAGAATACTCCAGGCTGGCCTAAGAAAGCTCTTCTTCCCACTACTCAGTTACTCAATCATCGTGCCGAGGAATTATTGAGAGTAATCGCACAAGAATCTCAAGATTGCCCCGTTAACGAGGAAGCGCCCGTTCCAGCATTACCATCCTCGCAACAGTCAGAACTTGTTGCTGATTCTACACCGTCCGGCGCCAGCACTACCACCCGTTTAGGCCGAACGTTAACCACACTGTAACGGTTTCAACCGGTAATGATGTATGACTTTTCCAAGGCCATGGCCACGTGTTTTGCTGATTTTATAATGAAAACTGTGTTGAAATTCTGGGAATTCATCAGGGAATATGTTCTCCAGCAACAGATTGATCCCAATGAAGAAACCCTAATTAACTATGTATGTTCCTTCGCAACAGTTTCCCAGTTCACTGAGCTGAAGGACCTTAACTTTACCCGACCAGACACTAACAACGCGGCGTGTACTTTATTCTACAAACTAGGCTGCGCGGCACTTGTGTTGCTGGAAAAAATGTGGAAACTGTTGTTGTGGTTGTAATCCATGTGCCTTTGTAATTTCCAGGACATGGATTTCCAGAGAAGAAGACATCACACGAAGAAAATCACCCGGATCCCAGAAATCAATTGAGTAGGTGTTTATTTTGTTAACATAAACAGCAAGCAACTCACAATCCTTAATGACTCTATAGTTAATCATGCAAATTAATTAACGAGTAGTACATTTGCAATCCCAGGTGGTGAAGGGCCATGCACCTGCTTGGGTCAGTGGCCTGGGAGAGAGTGAGGACCAGATCAAGAGCCCAAAGATAGCCGACCACAAGGGTGACCAGATAGCTGGTCCCCAACATCCTAGACTTTTAGGAAGTCCTTTTTAGGAGGGAAAAATGAAAGATCCTTCCTTGAATCAATCAGTTATGATTTATTCTAATTCTAATTATTGTTTAATAATAATTCTTTTTATTTAGATCTTCAAGGACCTGTTGTTGTTGGTATGTCATCCATCGCACAAAAAAAGGGAGAGACCAGGTAAATCCTTTAGCCAAAAATTTGAGATTTATTTTCCATCTTCTTTAGGGCAAAAACAAGAACGATCCAGCATGGGCAACGCCCCAGTCAGAAGTCAACAAT
>JAQGBW010003658.1:0-15709 GCA_034698625.1 Julus scanicus | reverse complement strand
CCTGGCGTTGGTGTTTAGCCCTCGTGTTGCAGAAATAGGCCAACGTTAAAAATCAACAAACAAACAAACAAACAGTTGATATTTAAACATTTGAGCGTATGAGCATAGTAATTTTATCACAAGTGATTTTTTTTAAAGTGTTCTCGCTATGAAAAAATTTCCGAATTTTATCAAAATCGTGTATATAAATAAACGGTTTTAGTTTCTTGCTAAGATAATGACGTTTATTTTTTCATTACGTGTTTAATATATCGAATAAATTTGTTGTATATTACCTAATGAACAGCATATAAATTTTTGCATTTAGAATACGTACTATACAACGTATTTCCAATAGTGCATAAATAAGTTTTTTTTTTTAAACTTCATGTTTTTTTCGTCGTCGGAAGGCAAATGTTATGTTCCAATCCCACTTATCAAGATGTCGTTAAATTATTAAAAATGTTTGGCGTATTTTCAATTAAGCAAATTTCGTCTGGCTTTTTAAAAACATTTAACGTCTCTGTTAGCGATACCTAAATACGAAGCATTGTCAAAGAGTAATGAAAACGAAAGGAGAGAAAAAAACCGCCAATTTAAGCGTGTCTAAATTGCAGCGTTTAGGCATGTTCACTCGCATGTTGGATAAAGTAATGGTAATGGGCTTTGATATATGCAAATCTCCCAGCGATGTGAAGAAAGCATTTATGCTAATCACATCGTTTCCGCTTCTGGCACACACTTCAACGTGTATCACGCATCCATATGTATTAACGAACGAATTCGTTCAGCAAAAGTGAAATAAAAAAACCGTCTGAGTTTAGACCCTGGGCCCAAATCCTCTGATCTTCAACTTCGCAGTAGGTGATCAATCATTCTTAAACAATGTCAGATCGACAAATCAAAGCCGATACCCTATGAACAAAAATTGCCCAAAAATCTGCCAATGGTAACCAGTTGGAAAAGCAAATGAGCTGCATGGCTCGAGAGCCAACTCAGCATGATGACAAAACGATTTCTGCCACGATGTTCATTTACGAAATTTAAATGCATGAGAGATTTATGTAAGGTTGACAGTAGGTCCTCAACGTGCGACCATCCATTTTTATCGTGGATTTAAGCTTCTTTTTTTAGGAAACTGTGCGTTGACTGTTTTAAGTGAATGCTTTGTGAAATCTTTTTTGCAGAACAGGAAATTGTCATTCCCCTGAATGTTCATTTTGTGAGATTCAATGGAATTTAAATCAATAATTTTATTATCGGTTGTTATTCTTACTACGTGTTTTTGACTACGAGCTCCTTCAACAGAGTTGCTAAAATTCAGATTTTATCTGTTGACAGTTATTGATTAGTAAGGTTAATCTGTTTGAAGTAGTCGTGAATTGCGATGGCATACAAAAGTGTTTTATATATGGATACTTCATCTTAACCATATTGTTCTGAATGCTCACAAACATCCTCATAATGACATATAGTGTTACGCAAATAATTTTACATTACTCGATCTTTTAATGATGTATCAGATACAGATGCTTTCACATTGTTTATCCACGTGGGAACAACCTCTGTTCCGGAAATAGTATATGTATTTCAATGTTTTTATGCAGTTTTTTTTATTTGAGTAGGAAGGTTGGAAGCCTACAGCGCAAATATGGCCAATCATTTGAAATTCAGATGTTAACAATAAATGTTCCGTGTGGATGTTATGCTTGTCAATTTCAGATGTTTTCGATTTTGTGGATTTATAATAAATTAAAATATAAAAAGGAATTCTACCAAAAGTATTATGATTTTTTTCTGTGAACGAAATAAGTGTTACTTTTGTAATAATGTGGATATGTACAACATTTATGAAATAATGCCAACACTCCATAGAATACACTTTAATCAACATTATCTAGTACTCCTTATATTCATTTTTATATTCCCGATACGTTCTATGTGCTAAACAACATACGAAGTTTACGTTTTTTTGGATTTCCACACAAGTTATGGCTAATTCATATAAAAATAGATCTTCAGCCTTTCATCAGTATCAATATCTTTCGGCTCTGTGTCTGCTGTCGACGGACCATGGCCTATGTTATATCATCAAGAAAGAGCTTCAGTATCTCGGTCACTTAAACCTCTACGTCTACTCGTTTGACCTCAAAGTTCATTTGAAATTGTTACACTAGCCATTAATGTAACATTGTCTACAACCGAATATGTAAATAAATCATTTCCCCACACTAAGTGGCATGGTGCGTATGCTACTGGCAGTCAAGAAAGTGGTGGGTAAAATGCGGTAGGAAATTTCCAAAGGAAGGTTAATCGATTTCCATGACCCAGTCGGGTGACTCGTCTATGAGGAGAATGTAAACCCAATTAACAACGTAAAAATAGCCTAAATTTACATTTGAACCTTTTATGCCCGGAAATAAAACGTTGATTTAGCTATGTGAAGAGCGTGGACATGAACTGGGTCACACGCATAATGCGTCTAACTTTCAACAGGCTTACTGCGTAGGAAATTGCATCTAAAATGGAGGGCTAGGAGCCTAGGATAGCATTATGTGCATTTGGAATGGCAAATTGCATAGAGCGAAGCTCCTCTGGAGCATTTGTGCCGAAGAATTGTAAGCAGAAATAGACTATTATTGTAGGACTGAGGACGAGATACTACAGCTTCACATTCTGTTGCTTGTGAAATTCACGGAATAAAATACTGTGTTATCCCTCGTTTTCAGAAAATATATTCGCGCTTGGATTACTCTTTGGAAAACATTTCCAATCTTGCAAACACAGGTAAACTTCCTGCTGGAGCAGTGTCTGGAAATCTTTGGCCCGGATTGATTTCTACATTTGTGTTCAATAATGGCATAGCAGCGGTTATAAAATGATTCATCATTTCGGTGGCGTACAGCAGTGTTTTTCAACAAATATGGGCCGTGCGAGTTTGCAGAATTGAAATGCAATTGATTGTTAAATGGATTATAAATAGATAATATTGCCTAAAGTCTCCTGATGCGACAACCCTCGTGACAGTGTTTTTAAAAAAACAAATTGCCAGTTTTCTAAAGGTCTTTATAATCTTATAAATGGATGACAATTTAACGGTTAATTAAGTTTTTTGGCAGTGTGTATCTTGGAGTGCAAAGTTGGTGGAAAATTCTTTATGAATCAGATGTTGTGAATTGTTGAACACGCCATGGTGTGTAGTGTGTACATTTCAAAATGGCCACGTTTAAAAAAACAAATTTTTCTATTAGATAAATGGATTGTAGAATCTGAAAGCTTTCCAGTGAAGGCAGTTGGTTTTGGCTCTTGTTCAATGATGCGAGTTGTAACTTATCCCCATTGTTATTGATATTGATGGACTTTTCAAACAGATTTCATATTTTCGTTAACTTGAAATCTTGCTTTAGAAATGTTCTGATCAAAACCGCAATTTGTTTTTAGTGCGTTGGATTTGCCATAACCAGGATTGGACATATTCCTTCGGGTTGGCCATTAAACCCTTTTGTCCCATCCCCTTAAGAATTTCAGTTGGCTGGCGTCAAAAATGCATAAAAATAAGGGCGATATGGTGGAAACAAGTTTCGTCAAGCTAAGTAATGGAGGCTTTGGTGTGCATCGAGTGGAAGAAACAAATTGTGGGGAAGCTGAGGGAAACAAGCATGACAATGGTCTTTGGCAGAGAAAGCTAGATCCTTGAGCTTAAAAGCTAACTTAAAAACTAGATGGGAATTGCTTCGGGTCTCTCGCGCATATTGCATTCCAGGGCATGTTATCCTATGATACCTTATAGTAAATTAGCAAAGCAAACTACCACCGTATAAATTGAAGCGTTGGGTGCTTTTTGGCAAAGTGTTTATTTTTTATATGCGTTATTTCAACACTTCTTTAAACTGTTAATAACGAATTCTGTTGCGTGATTATTGCTAAAATGGATGAAAAGTTTAAGCTGAGGCTATGAATTCATTTAAAAGTAGTATTCTTTGCTTCTTGATGTCGGTTGATCAGTTTGGTCCATTCCATTAAGCATTTTTGAAATGGCTACATTATTGAACTAATGCATGGCATAAAATGCAGTACACACTTCAATTTTTTTACTCACCCAGCATTGTCATGTAAGCATTCAGCATACTTACAGAGGCCAGATCAATACCGTTATTTTACCAAGTATGCTTCGAGCCATTATTTTTATCGAAAAAAAATAGTTTCCAAATAGTTCATGATATTTCATTTTTTATTTTCCTAAAATGTAGCTTTTAATAAGAGGAAATCGTTGTTCATGTAACGGAAGTCCATCCCATTATGGATATCGTGTGCGAAGGATGCCTGGTGCTATTTAACCGAGTTGGTATAAAAATCGTCTATCCTTATAGGAAAATACTAATGCATTTGTACCACTCCCAAATAATTACCAGGGCATTATCCTCATTTTATGGACCATTTGATCTCGGCTTGACTTGAACTAAGCTGGTTGCTTCGTATACTCGCCCCTATTGTCTTTCCATGTCAGAAGACACCCACCACCCAATTACACCATAAAACACAACTGTAATGGAGAGTTTCTCTATCCAAGGCATACATGAAAGGATGGCTCACATACGCTATTATTAGGGGGTTAACAGATAAAGCTGGGCTCTTGAAAAGGAAAAATTGGCGCTTGAATACAAATGAAAAGAAATTTTAATTGAGTTTGAATGAGTTCAGTTAAAGCTTTATTTCCTATTAATAAGGGGACATCCGATCCCTGGGACGAATTATTAAGTCTGTATTCTGTGTATATTGTACATGTACATATTACTGGCAATATCCAATAAACACTAAATGTAAATACAGATTGTTATAAATACATGACTGTTTCAAGGGGTCCAGTTGCCATCGGGCAAACTGTCGACACCCTGGCCAGTCCGCCACTGTTTTGGTATACAGGTAATAATGCAAATTGTACTCTGCAATTGCAAATTGATTCAAGAATATTCATTTCAAGCTATATTTTATTAAAATAAAACTAACTTAACTTATCGAGACTTGCGAGTTGTTATCTTCTGATGTTGACAATTGATTCTTTCCATAACATCAAGTAGTTTAGGTTAAGTATTTTTAAAGATTTTTAAATGTTTAAATTATACTAAACCAAAGCATAAATAATGCATGCATTAATTCTGATAGTTACCTTAAAATGAATTAAAAAAATAAAAACGCCAGAATAATTTTAATTTTTAAATTGCTTTCTGATTTATAAGATTCTTTGCATTAAAAGTCAACATATTCTTTATGTATCATATACTGTATATTTGTGTGTGTGGAAAGAATTAATACATATTGCATATGAAAACATGCTGTTTATCAATATATATATATATATATATATATATATATAACCTCGTGAATGTGTAGTGTACACCATTTACGTATTTGAACTAATTCAATTGAAGTTAGTACTCTACAGTAAGAAAAACAATGTTATGTATTAGGTGGTTGACTATATCAGCAAATTTTGAATTTGCACACGTGTTCGTGTTGGGACTTGCTGATGAAAGATGGCGCAACTAACCTTAATCTCGCACAAAAATGGTATTATAGAGAAACACGAGACTAGTTGTTCCCTCTATTGGTCAGATTGAGAAACAGCTTTTCTGCTAGGATTTTTAAATTAAAATTTTTTATTGTGTAACTAATTTATTTTTTATCGAATAGTGACTATTCTTCAAGATTCATGAATAATTAGGAAAATAAATAACGTTCAAAATTCTGTCATGTTAAATTTGGTCTTAGTATTATATTAGAATGCCATTGGATGGCGCCACTAACCTTACATTTTCTGTGCCATATTTAAATATTTTTAAGTCACTATGGAGATTTTGATAGATTTTCAATAGAGGTGAGGTCCATAATGGTACCATGTTTTTATCCTTGTTAAATTGAAGAGAAATTCAATAAACAGGTTTATCCAACTGTGAATCTTATTTGAGAATAATCCATTAAGCACAATATTTTACAAGTTGACACATTTTATTCCACAATACATATACGAAATGGAGTAATTGCAAGTACAAACCGTTTGAAGATATGAAATTTAAAATGGGATACATTGTCATTTGCATGTGGATAAAGACATTGCTCGTCGTGTTTCAAGTGAAGAAACATTTATGAAATAAGCAGTCAGCATCTTAATGGCTCGTTAAATCGATCAAAACTTGATGCATTAATTCTAATTCTACTAGTAATCCTAAACATCGAAAGCAATTTTATTTAAGGTACTTTAATTAAATGGTTTTTTTTAATATTTGCGCGCTATAAACATAAAGCGGTATGTATTTTAAATAATATTTGCATGCACATGTACAGAATTCGCGGAAAAATTTGTACAAGAATAGCAACACTTCCGTATTTATACACGTGGTTTTGTAGTTAAGTAACGTTTTTCACGATATAAGAAAATAACTATCAATTTTCGGATATGTAAATCATATAGTATTCAAACTTTAGCAAATAGTTTTTAAAATATATAAAATTTGACTCATTTTTAAAATAAAAAAAATATATATTTTGCCACCTCGGAGTTAAACTAATATCTTAAATAATATTTCCATATTTGATTTCTTTAATATTTTAATCTCAATTTGGGCCCACTGAAGGTTAAAAAACTTGTACTAAGCCTCAACATTTAAATTTGTTAAAATATGATGTGTTCTTAATAGGAATCTCCATAGGAATCCGCTTGTGTGCACACATAATATGTGGTTAAGGTTCCCTTGCCCTTCACGTATGTTGGTCCTCTACATTCACACTCGTATCCAGCATCAATTAAAATTTTGGCAGTATCTTCAGTGACCTATTAGGAAGAAATTTTATATTAGTATAATACTATCAATAATAAATTAAATTTAATGCAATTTATAAATTCTTAAATAACTACCTGAATCCTTCCCATGGTTCCACAACTATCCATACGGCTTGCTACATTTCTGCAATAATTAAATATTGATGTTTATGAAATAAAATTATTTATTAATAAATATACAACTTAGATGTGCAGTCTGCTAAAAACTACATACACTGTGTTTGACCATATGTCGTATTGAGGTTTCTGTGCACCAACAACACCGGCGATTACCGGTCCATGATGAATACCTGAAAGTCACAGAATTATTTGAAATTCATTATTTGTCCTATTTCATACGGGAAGTTTAGATCTTACAAACAGACATGACTTCTTACCCACTCTCAGTCGAAATCTTTGAAAAGATTCTTTATTGATTTGTTCTAAAAGTTGCATAAGAGCAATTGCAAATTCCACCAACACAATAACATTGTGCTCCTCTCGGGGCTGAAATAATCCAGTTAGAGATTGTATAAAAAAGAGGAGGGGATTATTTCATAGTTCTTGAACTTACATTCAGAGTATTTACTTACCGGTCTAGCATCTTGATGAGACTAAATGACGAAGAAAGTTGAATTTAGAAAATTTCGATATATGTGGATTTTTTGTCAAATCCAGAACTTTCACTGTCTTCCTTACCTGCCTCTCTTCCGCGTTACCTGGATGTAATCCTGAGGCGGCCATATAAGTACTCGCAATTGTTTTTATTTTCTCAATTGAGCTGAATTTTGGCTTTAATAATAACTGAAAATAAATTCGAACTCTCAAAGTTAACATTGCTGTCAGAGTCCTATGTGCCAGTACACAATATTTAGAAATGCTATAGTTGTGCAAATTTAAAATTGTCTATTTTATAAATCCTGTTTTTAAACCAACGCTAAACTGCAGGAATTTAGCTTTGAACCCACCCATAAGAATAATGGGGAAAGATTACCTTGTCAAAATCGCAAATAATTTCATTGAGTAGCCGAAGGCATTCCAACCCTTGCTTGTTAACGTCATTTTCGTCGTAAAATTCTTTATAATTTGGAATGGAGGCGAACATCACCGCTATTGAGTTGTAACATTCGTGATAAAGTTCCTAAATGGATTAGAACAATATTAAATCCTGCTTGCTTTGCAGTTGCATAGAATAAATTATTAACGGAGCTGAGATTTGAAAATATTTCACCAATCAAGTATAGCCATTTTGTTATGGATTTGCTTGGGATGTAAAATCACTTACATCCGATTTCTTTCTTCCTACTAAAAAGTGATCTGCAACATGTGCTGGGAGTATATTTTCGAGTAAAATCTTGTTGATTCCTCCCATCGTTTCCACTTCTTCCTGCTCCACCTTTAATTTAGATTTCCATAGGAAATCGACCCTCGATGAATATTCAACCTGCAATGTAATATGACACTTGTATTTTAACATTGCATTTTTTCAAGTAGTACAGCCATAACAAGCAGTAATACTCTGTAAGCGTTATCTGCTATTTACCAAATACAAGTAAAGATTATGCGAAATGTTACCTGGCGATCAAGGACGTGAAGTGTGATTAAAATAATTGCTAATGTTAAACTATTGATGGCTACATCTGGTACTCTGGTAAATCTGTAGGATTGTTTACAAATGTAAATTAGTTATCAGGTTTTACTGGATTGCTATGAGCCATGAGCTATGAGCTATACTTACGTGTCTCTTGAAAAATATTGCGGACTTATATCTGGAACCCCATATAAAGCAATGATGTGGATGGATACCACTGAGAGCATCAAGAAGAATTTGAGTAAAAAACTTATTTTAAGAAAAACGGATATAGCCATTAACGATAACACAGAGCACAGAAGGTAGTACTGAAATAACAAGAAAAAATATGTTACATTGGTTTGTTTAGATTTTAAATCTACATCAGTCAATGTAAGTCAGAAATGGTATCTTTACGTACGGGGGTATATGTGCAGCCTTCAGGTATAGTTTCAATTATCACAGGTTCTCCGTACTGGTAGGTTTGATTCTGGGAAAAGTTTGCGGGAGAATAATAAGCATCCACTGAGAAAGGCTGACAGTCTATCTGGAAAAAGGAGATAATTTTCGATATTGAATTTAATAAAAACATCATCGCTTCGTGAAGCTTTGTAGGAGTATAATGTGAAATATTGAATAAAAATTGAATTAATAGGCGGAAGTTACTCACTATGGTAACGATTGCGCAGGCAGCTATTAATAGTATGGTGAGAAAGAAAATTGAGGTTCTAACTATGTAATTATCCCTTACTAAATGACATCCAGGGCATTCTGGGATGGCTGAACCTTGACACTGAAAGACAATCATAATATTTAATACTAAATGTCATGTTCATGTATTTCATAGCATTTTGAACTTCTGAAATGCATAAAGCTTCTTACCGAACATCTATCAGCCCAGCAAACATAAACGAAAAACGCTAATAAAAATACCGTGGTTCCGTACGAACTAATATACACAGGAGTCCTGCAAAAACATTTCAAATTAATTTTGGCGTGGTTTTCACATACTGGACATTATAAAAATGGGTTGTAAATTGAACAATTTAAATGATGAATTAATAGATTCAAAATGCCATTATTGTTCAAAATTTTGTTTGGGAAATATTGTTGATATTCAATTGAAGGAATGATAAAAAAAACTATTGACGTCATTTGTGAATGTTTCCTGTTTTTGAACGTTGACTAGAAGATTTCGACAGTGTGGAAATTATTCACAATTCAAATGGAGGGCTTTGAAAATCAAATGTTCGAAGCCCTGAATGAAATCATTATTTCTGCTATGCATTCTGAGTTTGGTTCAAAAATTTGATTTCAAAGTTTTCAATATGAATAGAAATGTGTAGGTTTTGTTGTATGCATGGAAATGTAATTAACGTAGCCCTTAGCAGTTCGAGCTAGACGTACCTTGGCAGAATCAACAAGTGTAGCAGGCCCATCCCCAAAAACACGAAAAATGCACAAGTAATGTAACATTTAAACTGCGAATCAGCTTGCGTCCAATAATGTTTCTCGGTCTTTGAATCCCGAAACCATAAAGCCAACGGATTGAATTCTTCAGAGGTGAACCATGACCTATGAAATTATTTTAAAATGTTAGTGACATCACAAAATTTAACAAAAAATTTGAATTTTATAGAAATGCAACGAACAATTAGAGATCGAAGTAACCCTACCTGATTTGAAGCAATGATTTTCTAGTTGGTAGCAAACTATTTTCAATCATAGCCATACTCTATGAGATGAAAAGAATTTTTTTATATAAAATATACAAATACAGTAACCCAAAATTGTAACTTCGTACTAACAGTGAGCCCAATATTTTTGGCCATTGTGGTTTCCGTGATGTTTGCAAATGGTTTATCAGCACCCCAACACTCAACGTATTTAGATCGTTTTGTTGGTCTTCCTTTTGCGCTGTCGTTAATATTATTCAGACCGTTTCTTTCTAATAAATCTTTCTGAAAAAAGCAATACTTTATGTTGCATACCAAGATTCTTCATTTTAACATAATTATAGAAAACGAATATAATAAATTGTGCATGTATTCATGATTAGAGCACTTACCTTTGGTGGTATTATAAGATATGTTTCAATTTTGTGATCAGCAAGATAATTATCCCTGAGATGCCCATTTCCAGGCTCCACTTCGAATTTACCATTTAGTTGCATTAGTGTAGCATTTGTTATATGGACACGTCTATAAAAACAATATTTTCAAACACTGTTAAACAATTCCGGATATATCCTATATATATAAAAATACTCCCGTCAGAAACAAAAATCACAATGTTGATGTTTTCTTACCCCGGGACGCCCCCTGATTCCATGTAATTTGCCAATAAAACGTCATCACTCCATACATCATACTGCCATTTTCTTAAACCAAGAACTCCACATAAAACATTGCCAGTGTGAATCCCAATGCGCATGTCCACATTGAATCCAGTGGCTTCCCGGACGACTCTGAACAAATCCATTGCGTCAATTATTCAAATTGGCTGACTTTGCAGTGCATAATTTAAGACTGGCGTCGCTTCCTCACCTGATGGCTTCAATCATTCCCAATCCCATCAGCACGCAATTTGAAGCGTGATTTGGCCGTGAAATTGGTAATCCAGAAACGCAGTAGTAGCAGTCGCCCAATATTTTGATTCGCATACATTGATTTTCCTGTTCAAAGAGCAGTAAATTGATGAAACACAACATGCTAATCAAGAAAGAAAACAATTGATTCGCGTTTTTTTTGCGCAAATCCAGAGTTTATTCAGGCAAAATAATGAAGTGATGTGAGTTATCATGCAGACAAAAAGCCGCCTTGCTACGCAGCTTAATTCAAAATTATGTTTAAAGTAAATGTATAGTTCGCCTTCAAACTACCTACAGAGAATATGCTGAATGATAGGAATCACGACATAGTTTTTGATTTATTTCTCTACTGAGCCTACTTCTAACTTAAGATAATAAAACATTAATTTTACAGCACGTATAACTGGATAATGCGATTGTGTTTTCAGGAAAAAACAATCGCATTATCCAGACTTTTTCAATTTAAATTATTTCATGAATCATCAAAACTATTAAGAGTAAAAGGAATTAATTCCTACCTGCGCTATTTGATCAAACCGGCCGAAGAGATCATTTAAAGTACGAACTAAATCAGAGGCACTCAATTGTTCGGATAAAGGTGTAAAGTTGACTATATCAGCATATAAAATACTAGAAGGAATAGAGAAATTAATTTTGATATTTATTATTTACAACCTGTTTTCGATTAACATTTTGTATTTTCAAAATGTACAAATGAGGGTTGTTTAACATCGTTTATAATATCACAGCAACAATGGGTCTTATGCATAATTACCATACTGACGTTATCACGTGGTTTTCTGCATAAGGTTCATTGAATTTACAGAATTTGCATCTTTTAAGCATTCTTCTCGGTCAAAAGCACGTTAAATGCTTTCATCAACATTTTGCTATGTTTTCATCTAAGAATTCGCCATGAAAAATTATCATATCTAGGGTTCATTGATTGCGGTTTAAGGATGATCTGTCAAAGGCAGAAATGGCCAGGATCGATTTGGAAGCAATCAAGATCAGAATTAACACAATGAAAATTCAATTTAAATTGCCAGTTCAGTGCGTGGCTAATGAAGCGTAGTTTTTAAGTCTGAATGTAAGATTCATAATGAACCAAGCTTATAATCCTGATAAAAAACTTGCGCAAAATGCCTCTTCTGTTTGTTATTTGTGGTTAGATATAGCAGGCTCGTGCCCTCCTTTCAACAATTCAATTTCAATTTTCGTTTTTGGCATTTTCTGTTGAACATTTCCCGTAGACTGGCGTTGGCAAATTGCTTTCAATAATCTTTTTGGATAGTTTTTTTACGCCAAAAATCGAAAAAAGTCAGCTATTAAAGCCTATTAGTTAACATTGGAACTCCTAAGTAGTTCTTAGTTTGACTGCATAATAAAGCTATTTCAGCTTGCATTTGAAGGATTTCCATTAAAAAACGATAAAATACTATTAGCTTTTTATGATCTTTCTTGAATCGTTCCATTTTGTTCAGCATCGATAACTATCAATTTTAAGCGGGGGTTTTCAGAGGCAAGTTCAGTGCTTCGCTAGAAAAATGTATGTTATAAAAACTTCATTCCACCCGAAGGTTAATTAAATTCCTGGTTTATGCCGAATGAATGTCTGTTTTATCGCATTTAGTGTCGGGTCTAATTATACCGAAGTTGATTACACAGGGCCACGACCACATTTAAAATCCACATTTATATGTATATGCAAAATCGACGATAAAATAAGTAGTTCTCTCCATAAAATTAAATAAAATATAAGCTAATTGAAAGTTTTTTTCCTCTGAGCCATTGTTAAAAAATAAGGCAAAAAGTGTTGATCACGACTGAGCTTAATATGCGACACTGACAAATAATTGTATTCACACTTAGCGTGAGAAATTAATACCTTTTATAAATCTAATGTAAAGTTTTCGGCTTATCTCATGATTTGTATGACCCTTCTATAAAATGACATCTGACGGAGTGTGCATATGGTATGCCTACTAGTAGATAAGTAGTTTTCCTCATGTCAGGTACTTAATAATGTCACCAACCAGCCATTGACCTTTTCAGTTTACTACCAAGTGAAATGTCCCGTTAGACTGCATGCCCAATCTCCCCTGGTGCGGACCGATGTCGTGACCACTTGTTTAGACTGTCCATTGTGCTGACATGAAGTGACAACAATGGATCATTTTTATCATTACAGGGAGCAGTGGCATTACAGCGAAGTTCTGATCACGGTGTCCAAATGTAAAGTGAACAATAGGTTTTTTTTTGTGCGAATCAACTTCTCCAACAATTCTTCCATGTTTTCATCGAGGAAGCTCTCCAGATTACCGATAAATTGAAGGTTTGTTCCTCAGCATCTTTTTTTTCTTCATCAGCTTTTTTTCTCCCTCTTTCTGATTGCTTTTCCTGTCTTTGGTGATAACCCGGGGTGTATTTTCTGGAAAATAGCTGGCTCAAAAGTTGCTGGTAACAATTGAGTTGATCATTTTGCCTTTTTTGAGTATATGTGTGTGCGTGCTGGCAGCTTATTGATTCCGGACCATACTTCATCAGGACATGATTATTGAAGGAAGCCTTCAGTAACGTACATGTCACTGATTGAATCTCCCATTAGACTCCATCAATAGTTAGGTTCGGAAAAGCGTTTATTCTGCTCTTACAACGGAAATGTTGTTAAGTCAGAGAAATGATATTGTACCATTTACGGATCTTTGGCAGACATACCATGGATAACATGAAGGAACCAACTGTTGTTAAAACACATCGGTATATTGCCCTTTTTCGAAAATATATCATTGACTGTCTTTCTGCAACGCATTGCATATACACAGTAACTGGCAATCTCATACTATCATTATAGTTCACGAATGATACTGTATTTAAAAAATATAGAATGGTACACCGCATGCATGAACATACTTTTTTAAAAATACAGTGTTTCTGAATTGTGTTAGATATATGTTTAAAAAGCATTTTGAAGATGATTTTGTGTTCAAGTGTATTTTTGAAGAAAAGTCATTTGCTTACCTAACGTTGTTATGTCTTTGCACATAGAGTTCATGAAATTGTTGTTTTGCATGCTTAGTTTCATGACAAGCATCAGCCATTTTCAACATAATGCTTCGCTTCACTTCCGCCGCAATATATGCTGGAATTACACTCAGCAACAGTTGTTCCTAAATAAGAAAACATGAGAATGTAGGCCAGCAAAATATGCTTAAACTTTCAAGGGCAACTTGTGGGGGTGTGTCTCAGAATGTCTACCAACAATGATTTGTTTTTAGTATTTAACTATTGTAAGGCCTACCTGTTGCTCTTTTTCATACTCCAATTGAATCCTCGATTCTATACAACTACGAGTTCCTACAAAACGTCTTTTGTGGGCAGCTTCCGTCATTCGACGGTGATAAAAGCCCACCAAATTGGCACATGTGAGGAAGACGGTCAAAGCGACCAACTAAAATTTCACACAAATTGGACAAAAAACTCAATTTTAAATAAATATTTCTAAGAACAGCAGTTGGTTGTAACTCATCTTACTTGATATGTTAATTTGTCTTGGTTGGCATTGGCCAAAAAGGCCGAAGTCAGCAATTGCGAAAGAGCTGTGAGGACACCAAGAACGATAGCCGGTATTTCACCAAACGACATCATAGTATGTGTAGTAAAAACAACGAAAAAAATGTGCGGTGCATTATCCATGGGGGAAAATGAAGGCTTCAAAAATGTCAGCAAATAAACGATGCTCAATAGTGCAATCCACACGAAACACGATATCGACGTAGAAAACTTGATAAACACCACTTCCAGACAATACAGAAACACGAATAGGGCTGACAGTGTGCTTAGGATCGTCACAAATGATACTAACAAAGGCAAATCGTTGTCAAAGGTCTGCAATTATATAAAACAATATATATGTTAGGTATATATGGTGATTTTCGGTATCTTGTTGCGACATGGATAACTCTTCAAATAATGGTTTTTAGTAAGATACTCCTTTAAGATTCCTTTTATAATTAAATAATTCCGTTATTGTAAGCACATTTGAATGCATTGATGAATGATGGGTTCGACATCTTTTGATGTCATAATGATAAGACAGACATTTGAAAAGGTGCTCTGCATATAGTGTACCTGCGGTAAGTTTAGCATTTCAGAGTTAGCTACTTTCTTAGTGTCTGCTGTTTTCAAAGATTAATGTACTCTTTTAGAGCACATAAAAACATAAAACTGTCTTAAAACCTAGAGAGTATCAAAAATGCATAATTTTTGCTGTGAAATTCACTTACGTATCCATAACTAAGTAATATTCCCAGAAATGTGACTCCATAGAGGACTGTTATACACAATAAAGAGAGTAGCAGTGAGTATTTCAGATGCGTGCAGTATCTTTTATAGAGTTCTTCCAGGTCCATTTTATCACCCATCTGAAACGTAAGGGAAATAATGCATTTAGTAAATTGAGCTAAAATAACACACGTTCCTGGGGTGAATATTAGCAATTAATGCTTTTTTCTTTCGTATAGTTTTTTTTTCTTGTCTTGTGCACTTCAGGCTATCTCCTCTTTGGCAATTCCACTGAGACTCAGTTATGTCTTTTTCTAAACTTTTTTAGTGGATAATGGAATTTAGATTATATGATATTTTCATTATCCAACTTTTGAATCCAAAGAATGACATAATGGGGTATTTTCACCACTTCTATTTTATGGTGGAATATCAACCTTTATACTCCAACTAGAAGATAGATGTTAAT
>JAQGBW010003657.1:0-15709 GCA_034698625.1 Julus scanicus | reverse complement strand
AGACGCGAAAAGTTATCTATGGGGTTATTCAAACGTTTTAATCTTTCTCTTAATTCAAATATATTAACGCCTAACGACCACTCTAGGAGTAGACATAATCACTCAAATTCTTTGACCGAGCTTCATGCCAAAACTGATGCTTACTATTGGTCCTTCTTTTTGCATGCGATTAGACGATGGAATAGCCTTCCTGACGAATGTCCAGATTTAGTAAAAATTTATCTAACAATAATGTCTAAGTCGCTACTGACTTAAGGAAGCATTCTCCTGAAATTGGATACAACCCTCTACCATATGCCATTTATTTGCCTACTGTAGAATATACCGAGTGGAATAAGACCCGAATAATGAATTAACTGCTATTGTATCCTATAAATTTCAGTTCCCATGAACACGACTGTAAATTTGGCTGGGATGCCTTATATCTTAAAATATTTCCAAGAAAAAGCAGTCTGGCCAATTTGTGTCCTATAATTTCATTATGACTGCGAATTATGATTAATTTTTAAGAACATTGAAGTCTTTTCTGTTTCTTTTTGGCTTATAAGGTCATCTGTAGCGTGATCTGCTTAAGAATCATTTGAGCATATAATTATGAACATTTAAGATTGTGAAAATACAAAAGTAATGTTAATTACAACATAAGCTGATTAGTCTTGAATCTTTGTTTTAATTGGAGTGCGCTGACTCTACTCACGTATTTTCTTCGTCGCTACCATTGTGAGAAGTATTGCAGGTGTGTATGATGAAGGCTTGAACCTCAGACAATGTTTGTTCAAAAATTATAAATCACAAGCATATGAATTTTATTAACGAAGAGTTATATTCCTGATCTTGTGGTTTAGCAATGCACACATTATGATTGTATATAGCACACAAATGACATGTCTGAGCATTGTTTTGCTTAAGTTTTCCAAATTCAAAAATGTTACAATAAATAGATTCAAGAAATTTGAGCAATACGTAAACTAACATTGTTGACAATTACTTAAATATGTTTTAACATTTATTTATGTGTGCACTTTTTTCTTCAAAAAATTGCTTCCAAAATTCAGGTGCGTCTTATACTTGCATCTAGACTACTTTTTTTTTTTTAATTGCTTAAAAATTAAGGTGCGCCCTAGTGAAAAAAAAACAATAGAGATTTCTATTGATGTTTTGTTATTTGGAACGTGGTTTTCTATTGGTATCAATAGAAAATTTCTATTGGTTTTATTGGTTTCAATTGTTTTCTATGGTTTTCTATTGTTCAGTCAGTACAGCTAAACCATAGAAGTCAATAGAAGTCAATACAGGAACCATAGAAAACAATTAAAATCAATAAAGTGTCCAAATAACAATAGAAACCCATAGAAATCTCTATGGGTTTCAATTGTTTTTTTCACCAGAGCGTCTTATTAGTCCATAAAATACGGTAAATTGTGGAGGATACACGAAAAGGGGATAGATGTTTTCTCTCCCAACATTTTAATTTTGATGTTGGTCATGGAATAATTTCTTCAAGTATTACGATTTCATTTTTTCGCGACTGCTTTGACAGTGAAGTGTTTGCATTATTAAACCAAGTTCAAACTTAGTTGATAAGTATACTTGTTTTTTTAAAAAGTAAATAACCACTAGAAACATTATCCACTCGACATCCAATTGTTACAAGCTCAACAGGTGTACGTGTTATGTGGTTCTTTTACCTTTGCGAGCGTCGATGTGTGTATGTCAAACATAAACCCATCTATCCGATTTAATAAGGGATTAACTTCAGATTTGCGCTACTTCTTTTGGCTTGGGAAAACAATGAACTCTCATCGTTGACGAGCTAATAGCTGATTTAGAAATGGCAAAAGAGAAGAAAAAAAAAACTGCTTGTTTGCTATAGCCATTGATAGGCTGTGGTTTTATCAACACGCTGAACAGATGATAAAAAACACTGTTGATATTAATTGCCTATAAAATCGAGCATTATTCCCCGTTGGCAAGGTGTCAATTGACGAAAAAATGTGGCAACATTGGGGGAAAAAAGCGGAAAATACGAAGCAAAATCCATTTTTTTTTAGATATTAGCTAATAATTACATGTTCATAAACGTCAGAGTATTTTGTATATTTATCTGAAATTGTGGTAACTATGTATACACTGTATAGGAACATAAAACAAAAACAGAAAACTCTTCCAAGTCTGGCAGTCATAAGTTGCATAGGTCTTAAGGCTGGAATTTAAAAGCCCAAAGACATCTAATATCAAGGCCATATACAGTAGAACCTGACTAAAAGCATATTCTTGGGTGAAAAATATGCTTTTAGACAGGTTCCACTGCGAAATCCAATTTTACAAATTTTAAACCGTATTGGAAAAATATAAAATGGGAATTAACTTTTGCATTTAAAGTGTGATTTTTCTGCTCTATAAATGGAATTTTTGTATCATTAAAAGTCCAATTTTTAAAGATAAAACCGCAATTTTTCTACATTAAAGTGCGATTTTTCTTAGGTAATGCAATTTCCATTTCACCTGGGCCAATTCTCTGCTCTGCCGGGCCTTACGTAATACTGGCAATCCTAAATACATGGCCAAAATAGTCCACCCCAAGATTCTGGACCCTATCCCCCTCCCCCAAAATGTGATGACACATGGCCTTGACCCAAAGACATCTATAGCATAGTTCTGCCTGTAAACCAGTTAGGGGTCATTCAAAAATTATGTCACACCTAGGGGGTGGTGGGTTGTTTGTTTTTTGTGTCAATTGTGACCAAGGGATGGGTGGGAATTGTGACTAAGGGGGGGGGGTGTTTAATAAGAGGCAAAAAAGTGTGACATAATTTATGGATCACCCCTTAGGTGGTTTTGAACTCTAGCAGAATCAGTCAGTTTACGCTTTGGTCAAAATTTTAACATTTTGACTAAACAGTTGGACCAAGTCGAGGTTGTATCATTTGAAAAGCGATTCATGACTGTCATTGTTGATCGTAGGAAATCCTGTTTGATAGCTCCGTTTTGATAACAAAGCCCTTTTTGGCGTTGAACCCTGAATTGTGATGTTGATATCATGAAAAAAGCAGCCAGGGTCCTGAATCCAACAACTTCTTCTTTGACTCTTGTCATCGCCTTCAGCGGCGTTTTCAATGTCCAAAGACCATCGTTGTCAGCATTTGAACTTTTCCAAATGTCCCATAAAACCATCTGACAGGAAACATTACCGTTTGCGGTTACGTGGCACTCGCTTCAACAACAGATTTTCTGATGCCACAGTCTGAGGTCTATATATCCACAAGATCGTAAAGAAACTTTTCCAAGTACCGTATAGACAAAGATGACATTTATTTTTGCAAAAATAAGTTGCACAGTCATTATCCACGACATTAAAAGCGAATGACAGCGGGAAAAATGACTAGCCAACGGAAAAAGGTCCTAGATTAATGTTCTCGGATCTTGTTGGAATGCTGGGAATTAGACATCCTAAAGGCTTATCCTAGAGCGCCCTAACGCTTCTGGAAAACTAGTGCTCGGAAATAGCCAACAAACGTCCAGAAAATGTTTACCCAACAATTTAAACCGTTTTCAATCCATCAAGATTTAAGTGACATTCACCTCACAAAAAACAAAATACTTATCGATTCTGAATCGACTGACTATCACAAAAATTTCAAACATAAAACGTTCTTGGCTAAATTCAAGTCGTATTTTTACCAAATTATTACTGGCATCCATATTATACTTATTTTAATTGAAACTGTCTAAAGATGCCCCCTCCGGTGAAAAAAACAATAGAGATTTCTATTGTTTTCTATTGGTATCAATAAAAAATTTATATTGGTTTTATTGGTTTCTATGGTTTTCTATTGTTATCTACTGTTCAGTCAATAGAAGTCAATACAGGAACCATAGAAAACAATTAAAACCAATAAAGTGTCCAAATAACAATAGAAACCAATAGAAATCTCTATTGCTTTCTATTGTTTTTTTATTGTTAAGCTTAACTTATAATTTTAATTATTACAGGGTGGAAAAAAAAGATATGGGGCCATTAAAAAAAAACGTCTTCAAGACGGGGTAAGGAAGGGAGGGGGCTGCTGGTATGTGGACAGGGGGTGGGGGGAAGCCATTATGGACATCCACTAATGATGGTATTTTTCAGTTTTTAAATTTTCTGTTTAATCGAGTTTTAAAGGTCAGTGAATGGGGAAATGGGCACCGGAAGAAATGTGTCCCCAATCCCAAATGTACTTTAAATTTTTAAAAAACCTCGGGAAAGTCGGGAATTATGTCTAATTTTGTGATGTACACCAATTTTATGCTGGAATTTCCCTTCGAGGTCAGGAAATTTCTGTTAATCAGAAAAATCTGGGAAAATGCCATGGAATTGGTAGCAAGACAGGTGCTTGAAAATTTAAAGGATGGCGTTTTGTATGTTCCAACACATTTTCTGGACACCTTACTTTTCAAAAAATGTAAGAACGTTTATGAGGGGAGAGAGGGAGTCTGGGATAAAATTGACAGTTTGGACATGGGGTGGGGAGTCAATTTTTGAAGGTATTTCGGAGATATCCTTTATGAATGGCCCCTATGCCATTTTATGCCAGATATATGACTGAAAAAATGATTGACCAAGTATGGAAAAAATATTTGACTCAAAATTGACAAGACGAGCTCAAGACAACCAAATGTGAAACTCGGCAACTAGGTAGGGTGTCATCTCAAGTTTAGCTTAAGCTTGAGATGCAGTTTAGTCTGCTTGAAAGAAGAGAAATCTTGCTCTGTAGTTTTTTGGCCAACTGTGGTATGGACCCAAGACATTTTCTGAGATCCTCACTGCATGAATCTCAAGATGGGCAGAATCCGACCAAGTATAGCTTGACCACAGGCATCTCGTCCATTTCACCCGCATTGAAAGGTGTATCAAGATGATGGTTGTGATAACAGATGCACATCTGAAGCTCTTGCATTTTTTTTTTTGTAAGTTCTCAGTAGCTTTCTACTAGATTGTATTTTCTGAAATCTTGAGTTTAGCACAGTAGCAGAAAAGAAGATAATGAAATGCCTGTCTCAATAATAGGCAGACACAGTCAACCCGCATAATGCAGCAGATAAATAGACATTTTTTATACCAGTCAGACACAATCCTCTCCAGGGGACTCAACGTTTGATTACATTTAAACGTGCATTCGCCATTGATGTCAACCCGTTTCAATTCTGTCATCGATATCAATGGCAATGGTGGGAAAAATCGCATTGACAGACCCATGGCTTAACCACGTCAAAGGATCTTTAGGGTGTCTGCACACGTTTTAAATGTTTCCAGGAAGAAAATGGCTTGTTTCTTGAAATTTTTACGGATACATTAACAGGAAATTTTGTTTCTACTTAAAATATTGACACTGCAAACAACCGCTGTAATAGAGTTTGTGTTATTCAACCTTAATTTACAATATTTTTAGTTTTGATTTTTATATAGTTATTATACTTATTTTCAAGTTGTTTCCAAAGCGATATATCGATTAGAAAATGTTACGAGGTCCTTATCACAGAAAAAATAATGGGTATTGTAATATTAAGCATATTGCTCAAAATGGTCGATTGATTGGCCAAATTATTTTGTTTTAATCCTTTCGTTATTTCATATTTTTCCAGAGAAATTTTATATTGTGTGTGTTTGTTTTAACAATGACAAATTTCCTAAAACTGGTACTGTAAACCAGGTTTACTGCAGAATCTTCAGCATTTTTTTCCCTCCGAACTCAAAACAATATATAGACAAAAAGTCTAAAAACATCTAAAATAAAAACTCAAAAGGGCAAAAAGTCAGTTTTTCTGCTAAAACACCAAGCTACTAGAACGGATGAAAACATAGCTGAAATGACGAGAACTTAAAAAAAAGCTAAATCCCTTGCAAAAAAAAAAGCAGTGCTTCACAGGGCACAGGATATTAAATGACGTTGAAAAGAAGATAAGAAGTAAAGTAAATCCCGAGTATACAGAAGAGAAAAAGTCGATAAAATTCCGAAACAACACATGATCCCACGAATAATCCCATATCCAATCACCGATACCAAGTTACATGGTGACCAAAAATCTCAAGAGCGGTGAATAAGGGTCAAACTGTGATGCCAACCTTGGCAAAATTGCATAAGGGGTAATTCAAAAAAGACGTCTTCAAGAAGGGGGTAGGGAGATGGTCTGTTGACATGTAGACATCATATGGACAGGGGGAGAGGGGGATGCCATTATGGACGTCCACTAATGATGGTATTTTTTAGTTTTTGGATGGACACCGAAAGAAATGTGTATCAAGTCCCAAATGAACTTGAATTTTTAAACCTCAGGAAAGTCGGAAATTATGCCTAAATTGGTGTAAAACACCAATTTTAAGCTGGAATTTCCCTTCGAGGTCAGAAAATTTGTGTTAATCAGAAAAATCTGTGGAAATTTCTTGGATTTGGTAGCGAGACGGGTGCTTAAAATTTTTTCGGATACGTCCTTTTTGAATGGCCCCTAAACTGTTTCCAAATTCACTTCCAACAATGATTGTATGCAGACAAACATGTATTAAAAACATGTAACTCACCAGTTTAGCGCTTAGTTGATTGCTAGGGTAGAAAAACGAGTCTTACCTATAAAAAAATACAAAAAAAACAAGGTTAGAATATTTTAAATTACAATTTACATATAACAAACGTTGAAAATTACAAACATATATTCCCAAAATAATTTCATTATGTGATATAATATTAAAGATTCTTTACTCTAATTTAAACGAATCGCAATAAAATAAACACATCAAAAATATAAGTACAAAATGCATTGATTTTTCACATATCTGCAACGGTCTCAAGAGTAGAAACTTTACTTTCATATTCAAAACTTGAAGTGCTTGATGAATCATTCAGTACTACGACTGCCTTTAAGCATTGTACTTCAAATCTGAAGCAAAAAAAGTATTATAATATGAAAAAAAATATCCTAAAATCCTATAAAAGCGTATAAGCTGGTTTTCAAAACTGTTTTTATAAATATAAAGAGTATTTGGGAATATTTTCTAGTGGCCATTTCCATTTGAGAAATCTAAAAATCAGTTTTACAATAGATTTTTTTTTAAAGATTCCCAAAAAATCACAAAACAGAATCAAAGCTAAATTTTCAATAAAAACAACTAACTTTTTTTAAAAAAAATTTACTGGCAAGTTGACTATGTACACTGTACATGTTTAGCATGTTCAAATAATTGTAACTAACACTGACAGTTCACAGCAGTGTTGGGCAGTAATTGATAATAAAATGTATCATAAAATGAAATTTTCATAATAAATAATTTGGAAATTATACACTTTCTGCTTATTGAACCTTATCATATTTTGAAAATCCTAAAAAGATTGGACAAAAACATCCTGTTCATTAATTATTAACATTAAAAACACGATCCACTTAATCAAAATAAATTAAGTTAAATACATAAATTGGCCAAACAAAGTATATTACTAAATCGTAATTAAAACCACTGATCTGCATGGTCTCACAAATTACGCTTTTAATGATTCATTTTGTCGGCATAAAATCCAGTTTATAAACATCGTTATCAGATGCCGCACTTGACATAATTCAAAGCCCAATGAATTCATCAAACATTGCCAAAATTTTAATTATCTCTAATACTGTGCAAATATGGAGTATAAAAGCAGGTCCGACATATCTCCACATTTCCCCATTTAATATTGAAGTATTATTGAAGGCATAAATTACACACGGTTGGTCAGCCCAAAATATTGAAAAACAAGGCGCATGAAAATCAACCTTGCGAAATTAAACCCTTGTGTAACTAATCAGCTCACGGCACACTAAATTAAGCCTAAAACTGTCGTGGCACACTGCTTGGAAAACCTGGCTTCTCTCCCCCTCCCCCAGTCCACATTCCAGTAGACCTCCCCCACCCCCTATTGAGGACGTCCTTTTTGAATGGCCCCAAAATGGACTTAACCATGGACATAACTGGAAAATACTATCATTAGTGGACGTCCACTCCCCACCACTCTTCCCTCCTCCTCCACTTCCTCCTACTCATCTACTCTCCATATCCCCGTGGTGTCCACATGCAAGCAGACTCCCACCCCCTTTGGAGGACGTCTTTTTTTAATAGCCCCTAAATGGACATAACCATGGACATAACTGGAAAATACCATTTCCTTTCCCCCCCCCCCTCCTCCTGTCCACGTGTCAGCAGACCCTTCCACCCCCACCCCCTCTTGAGGACATCCTTTATGAATGGCCCCTAAATGGACAACTGGAAAATACTATCAATAGCCGACGTCCACTCCCCCTTCCCCTCCTTCCTCCTCCTCTTATCCCCATGGCGTCCACATGTCAGCAGACCACCTAACCCCTCTTGAGGACGTCCTTTCCGAATGGCCCCTAAAGGATATGGGGGTTAATTTTTCACGTTAAGCCTGCTCTAATGACGTCAAGCATCGAGTGCCATACTGCGGACTGTCTTCGTGCATAAAGTATGAAGGGTTCATGGCAGTTAATCCAAACCCCTAAAAATTCAATTCATTTTAACGAACTCTTGCCAAACCATTAACCTTTCCAGAATTGCTCAGACAAGCTAAGTTGCCAAACCAAAAAGGCAATTTGGAGTCGCCATTAAACGCACGGCGCTTGAGTATACATCGTGTGCTGCAATTTGCTTTCTTTGCCAATGATAGGCACTGCCATCCAGCCATTTTCAATTGCATATTTTGGGTGACGCAGATGTGCAGTTAACCGAAAAGATGCAAATTGAAACCTAGGGTTTTGCTCAATGGATTTGGATATAGAAAACGGGATTAGTGAACAAATGGCGGTGCTCAAAGCGCAAAAGTAGCTCGAAAACGCTAACTGTTTGGCATGCATAATTAAATGGATCCAAGAAACAATCCTAATGAATGCGAAATTCCCCATTTTATTGCTCAACACTGACAATGCATGGCAGCGCCACCTGCAGCTCCCCTTATTGGTCCCAAGAGTGTCTTCTTTTGATTTCAACGAATGGATATTATTTTTTTAAAGAATAAATGAATAAGACCGAAGAACCTTGTAAATAATTTTATACCATGCAATTTTCATGTTGACAAATAAGGAACATTAACATATCTTAATTATGCAAATTAACACCCACTTATGAGAGATTTGCATAAAAGGTAAAACTGGCATGTTAACTTAAGCATATAATTATAGTACATGCTGATATGTTTTAACTAATATAAGGCCCGTTTACAAACACAATCAACAAGAATTTACTTGGTCCTTATCTTAAGAATAAGATTCCTAGTCTTAGTATTTATTTCTACACTTTCTAGGGTCCATATCTTAAGATTACTGTTTGTAAAACAATATAGCATTTCTACACCGTTTGATATTTGATAAAGCTTGTTAGGGGAAACAATTTAGGACACCCTGTATTTCCTGTCTTAACACGGCACTGCATAACATAGATTTTTAAAGTAGTTTATTTTTTCAATTTCTCAAAATTAAGGGTTCAAAGAACATTTCTAAAGCAGTGTCCGCACCAGTGAATGCACGGAGCACAAGCAGAATCACGGAAACATGAAACACGAAACATGGAAACATGCTTTCAGGAGCATGTCTCCAAAAGCAGAGGTGTTCACACCAAACAGCTGGGTCAACACCAACGAAAGCCCGGAGAAAAAGCAGAAACCACGGAAACATGAAACATATGGAAACACGAAACATGAAAACATGCTGTCAGAAGAATGCCTTCAAAAGCAGAGGTGTAAAAACCAGGTCCACTCCAACAAAATCTCGGAGAAAAAACAGAAAACACGGAAACACAAAACATGAAACACGAAAACATGGTTTTAGGAGCATGCCTCCAAAAGCAGAGGTGTAAAGCCGGGTCCACACCAACAAAAGCTCAGAGAAAAAACAGAAAACTTGGTAAGCAAACTTTTATCGACAACATGTTTTCCAAAACCTTGCTTTTGCTTCGTGTTTTCGTTGGTGTGGACTAGACTTATGCTTTCAATGGGCATATTAGGGAAGTTAAATTTTAAACCTTTCCCCCTTAAACTTCCGTCGCACAACGGTTGAAAAAAAAAACAGCCTTAAACCCAGAATTTCACTAATATACCCTTTTGAAAAAAAATGAGGACATGCCATGCAATCTGACTGATTTCAGATGCGTATAATATAATTTGCGAGGCACTATGATATTCGTAATAAGTGAAACCCTATTATACTGATGTGAGCATTTTTTTTGCAAATTGCTGATGTGTATACAAATCCGTTTGCGGTAATTGATAAAAAATGTTCTTTCCTCATCTAGAATCTCTGCATAAAGTGCATGTGAATTAAAAAAAAAAAAAAAAAAATGCATAAACGCTCAGCATTAAGGATGAACAACTAGAAATGCTCTCAACTAGCAAAAGGAGGGCATCGCACCCAATTTTTTTTTTCCTCAAAAACAAATTTGCTTTTATCCAGTATATTTTAATCCCAAATCTACATTTTCATTCGCTTCATAAAAAGATAGCAGCTTAGATTTGAAACTACAAGTTTCAATTACTGGCCCGATGATAAGAATCATTTCCTACATGACATATATCCAATTCTCATTTTATATATATATATTTTTTTTTTAAATCGGTGGAACGTCTATAAAAATTAGCGCTTTTTAAGCGAAAAAATCTCATATGCTATAACAAACCATCTAATTAACTTCTCTCATGCATAAAGTCTTATTTTTTATAATTTTTCCAAGCATCAAATTCCAACATGTGAATTATTAAACGGATTTTTCTGGAAGCGTTGATCTAAAGCACTAAAAATGTATTTTTCCATATGTAAGCATTCACAGGATATATGCACTTTCTTAAAAAAATATCCATTATTTATGAGAGTAAAAGCGCAATTTCTCGAAATGAGGCTAAAGAAAGATTACTTCAAGCTTGTATATGCAACTCTTCAAAAATGTATATTATTATATTGATCGAAATTCTTGAGAGAAAATATGTAAAATCGTGTCGTACAATGCAACAAGCGATTCAAATTATAAAATGTATTTATTAAATCTGTTACTGAGGTGGTCATTATCCTTGTAGGGTGTCCCAAAATTCACGCAAAACTATACGAAAATTTCGAAATGCAGCTGCCAAACCTTCATTATTTTTAAATTATTGTTCATCAGTAAAAATGCGTTGTTTTTTCGTGTAGTTCTCTATTTTTAATAACCCTAATAAACTCAGCTGTCACGCTTTATTTTATTTTTCGTTTTCGACACTTTACTGCACAAATGGCGCAAAATTCAAATCCTGCGTGAATTTTGGGACACCCTGTATTAAACTCGAGTTGAGCCGAATTCACACATAACCTACTCAACAGAGGACTGACTTTGTGACGTCAGCAACTAGGCATTCGACTTATATGTATGCTTCTAACATCTTTGAAATGATAAATTGTAGCATTAGACAAATATTTACAAAATTATAACAATAAAACGTACAAAATGTAGATAACAATCAAGAAACACGATATCTGTGTCAAATTTCGATATAATTTTTGTAATTTACAAAGTAGACAGCTACCTTAATTAAATCGGAAATTAAGCCAACCGTGCATAATAAAGATTGATTAATTATTTATGTCCAGAAGAACAGAAATTAAGTGCCAAAATATAGACGAGGTAATCAACATTATATGATGTTGTTTTGGCACACACTTAAAATCGCAAATTAGGAAATGAAAACATGAATGCCATCAATATTAGGTAATTAAGATTCTTGTCGATAAAACGTCAACATATTTGAAGAGCATTTTTAATTTTTGACATCCAAAAAAATGCATTAAATTCATGGGATGTAATTATCTCATAATATAAAACAGAATGAGTTTTTGAAACTAATTATACACATGAAGAAAGACTGGCAAACTAGCAATGCAACACTACAATGCTGGGAAAAACAACATTTTCACACTATCATTAGCAATAATTGATAGCTGTATAAATGCAGACAGAATTCTGGACAGGATCATACCGTAGATGGCGCTTGCAACATGACTACATAATACAGCAGTGTTGGGCAGTGATTGAGTACATTGAATGGATTTGAGTGACGAGTAAAAGAATACCGAATACAAAGAGTAATTGAATACAAAATTTACAAAAGTAATTAAGGCAAATGTACAAAAGTAATTGAATGCAAATGTACTCAAAACGTATGAGTACAACGCACTCGATTACAAAAATGTACTCGCAATGGCTGATTACAAATTCCCTCGAGTATTAACATAATCTGAAATTATGAGTACCGATGTAATTGAGTATGAATAAAAATACTTTTAAGTGAGTAACTAAGTCGCATTTAATATATTTGAGTAACGAGAATGAGTAACTTGAAACAATGAGTGTGGATGGGGTGTAGTGAAATTTGTGACAATTGTGACAAAGGGGTGGGGGTGTTTAAAAAGAGGGATAATAGTGTGACAATTTATGGATCACCCCTCGGTACTCCTACTCATGAGTACAATTTATCTAAGTCTGCATCAAAGTTCTTTATGCTTCACACCACCTTAAGTCGCCATTACTCATTACAGGAGTACATATTTGCCCAAGTTTGAGTAGTACTCATTTCATACGACTACCGAATACACGTACTCTACTCGTACTATGGAGTATGATTCCACCACAATGGTGATCAGTACTCCTACTCATGAGTATAATTTATCTAAGTCTGCATCAAAGTTCCTTATGCTTCACACCACCTTAAGCCACCATTACTCATCACACGAGTACATATTTGCCCAAGTTTGAGTACTCATTTCATTCGACTACTGATTACATGCACTCATACTATGGAGTATGTTTCCACCGCAATGGTAATCAGTACTCCTACTCATGAGTATAATTTATCAAAGTTCCTTATGCTTCACACCACCTTAAGCCGCCATTACTCATCAATATGATAATGGCAGAAATAGTGGCGAAGTACAGCAGCTGCGAGCAATTTGCGCTTATGGCAAAAAATAAATAAATAAACCAATCGAAAGTGAATTGGCTGCCTACGAGAGTGTGTTTATAATGTCAATATTTAGGCTTTGAGCGGCGAACTGCTCATCGCCAATAATCGAGGGACCATTACAACCATTTTGCACCACTTGAACGACGCACAATGACGCCGAATATTACACGCTTGTACACACAACTTCAATCCATCCTAATATGAAAATCCCAAATGAAAAAAAAAAATACAGAATAGTGCAAACACGTAATCATTTCCCTCCACCCAATGTTATACTGCACGGACACGCTAGACTGGCACAATAGGACTGGCAAGATTGCTCGTTTTGGTCGATATCTTGAGCATACAAAAGCTGGCTCACCAACTAGGGCGGACATACAGGATTCTCACGCCATGAACGCGCATGCGCACAACTAGTGAAGACGAGACTCCTGCGGGAGGATGTTACAGACGATAACAGTTCGACTATACGTCTACTTTGAGCGCCAAAACGCTTTCCTTACATCGATAAGTAAAACTTGTTTAAGATAAGTCTGGCTTCACCTCACGACATCCTTCAGGTTCAGCATCCCCTGGTGGCGTAAAGGTGTCTAACATTTCCAACATGGTAGATGAAGTAGAATGTGAGGATCTACACCACTACATGTACTGCATGATAGTTTCAGGAGATTTGGGGCCTTACATGGGACAAAATAATCATCAATGGACTATTTTGACAATGTGCACTATTGAGTCATAAAAAAGTATAACCCAATAAAAAAATCCTAACTTCGTGTAAAATGCTTCGATTTAAATGAAATTCGGCACTTACATAGAACAATAGTGTAGGAACAAAAAACATGTGACACATTTCGGATTTTTTTGTTTTTCCACAAGAAAGTAATCGAGAAATAGTTGAAGTGCTGCAACCGGAAATGCCACAGTTGATCTAACCCAACCACTGGACACCAAACAGTCAGGACTCGAATCCAGTGGACTAAAAAATAAGGAGTTATTCGGGAAAATATTTAAAAATCGAAGATTAATAATATCGAAGACTCGAAACTACGAATTTAGAAAACTTGGATTGAACTCGACCGGCGTATAATCGATTCGTCAATCAAAAAATGGCGTGTTAGACTCCAGGCTTGAATAAAGGCCACCTGAGAACATATGAAACACATTTTACAATTCATTTTTGCTCCTACACTATTGTTAAGTATAAGTGCCAAATTTCATTTAAATCGAAGCATTTTTCACGAAGTTGCGATTTTTTTATTGGGTTCTACTTTTTTATGACTCAAAGTGTACGCCACACAAAAACATTTTCAAACACATATGGCCCATATATTTTATGTGAGTCATTCACATTAGCATAGAACAATAATGTGAACATGTATCACTAAGTACACTGTTTGGAAACAGTGTCTCCTTCTAGAGTTGTATCATTCCCAACAGTAGCCAATAGCAATCGATTTCCAGTGCGTTTTGTTTTTCAGCATTTATGGCTTAACTTCGAGTCTCCAAATCGGATCAGATATATTTTCCGAACAAGAGAACGCGTGTTAGGAACAAATTTTAAAATCTGTATGTTTTGTTTTTATGTTCTTTGTTTTTATTTTATTTTATTTTCAAAAACAACAGTCCAAGATAGGCCTCTGGGCGTCAATGTGAACTCTGGTTTTGCTGAAAAAAACGTTACGAAATCCATCGTTTGCATCAGTAAATAAACAGAATTGGTCGTAAAAATGGCTATGAAAACAAAGCGTATAGCAAGATGGCTCTTTTCAAGATCAAAGATTTACGGAAGAAAACAAGAATCCAGAAGATGTATCCTATAGTTCAGAGCCTTGTTTAGTTTCATGATTTGTGAGACATTTGTTTGGTGCATCCACATGGCATCTTAATCTCACGTACGTTAGCCCCATTTACACCCTAATTCCCAGAGCAACGTATTTTAGGTCTTATCTATTTCTTAAACATCCACACAGCTGTCCACCCTCATCACATGTGGAAAATGCCACTTGATAAACTCAAGAATTTCAACGAAAAATTGTGTTCAGCTGTTGAAACGACGTGAAATATGAAAAATTACTTATGTTCAAATTGTGTAGTTGTCATAAAACAGAATATATACATTTTATTTCAAATGGTAACATATTGTAAAATTCTTCTTAATATATATTAATTGAAAATTCTTTTTTTTTTAAATAGTGGTCAGGCATTTTTTTTCCCAACTTTTGTGTCAACGCCAAAAAAAGCCCCCAGCAAAGGGCCTCCAAAATTGTGGTGGGAATTTGAAGGGAGGAAAAGCTTTTATTTAGTCTTATAAAAGTAAGATATCCTCTCATATGGAAAAGTAGTGTATTTGCAATGAATTTTGAAATTGTTAGCAAAATGCGAAATTATTTCAAAATTGTTGGAAATTTCTAAAATCCATTTCTAAATAAAATTTAAAATTGCGTATAATTAAAAATTGCATTACAAATTTCATTTTAAAATTTCAAAAAATAACAAAATACATTTAAAAATACTCTTATCTGGAATTTCCCATACATACACCAGTGAAACCAGTTAGAGACCAGTGAAAAATATGCTTTTGGACAGGTTCATTTATATACGCAGGTCCCAAGTCGGGACTGGAACGTTTTATGCTTTTAGGGCCGGTTGCACCAATAAAGGTTAAATAAAAGGTTAGCTAACCTGAGGTTATATAAAACCACGAGTTAACC
>JAQGBW010003656.1:0-15713 GCA_034698625.1 Julus scanicus | reverse complement strand
ACTCTATCATCGACGTCACTGCTTGGCTAGCAGCTTTCCTCGCCGCTCAGCTCGCAGCTTCAGTCTGTCCTTACCCTTATTCAATTAAAAGCGAGATTTGCCTGAAGCTCGTTTTCATATATGAATTTTTTTCTGAGTAAAGCTTGAAATAATAACTACTATACGAAATTTTAATGAAACCCCGAGCGAAATTTGTTCCAAAACAAAATTGGATTTCATTGCATGCAGCAGTCATATCCACGTTTTTCCTTACTTTTCTCCTATTTTATTCATGAGTCCACCTGAATCCAATTTCGTTAAAAGAACTGTAGACAATGGGAAATGCAGAAAAAAAATACAATCATCTTGTTTTTCCTCAGGTACAGAAATATGTAAAAAAAAAAGTTGATTTTGTTGATATTCTATTCCAAAAACGTTTGCACGATCCGGAAAATATTGGAAATGCTATCTGGGCGGGGAAATGCACTCAATATAGGTGAACTGCAATTCTTTTTTTTAATTTTTTTTTTAAATGTAGATAACCTACGGCAGAAATGTCTTTGGATTTCAGGATGCTAAGCAAAAAAAAATTGGAAATAAGGAGAATCTAAACCCTGTATCTAGTATGTAATATTTTTCAAATTGCAACTATGCTCTCTGGGCTTTTGTAATCTTGATTATTTACAATAGTACATCTGGATGACAAGTAGCGTCCTCTGTGACGTCACGTGTCTCAAGGCATGTAAGGCTTTACAGAAAAGTCGAATAAGCCTTCTGTCAGAACGAATCCTGAGAAGATGGATGCCAACCCAAAATGGCGTCTTATGGATTTGCCGAGGATGCTGCTTTGGCGATGATATCCGAGCAAACCTTGTAAAAAACAAGATGGCCGCCGTGACAGGTGCGCGAGCATCTTATTAGCCCACGAATTAACGCATGGAAAAAAGTAGGGAAAATGGCAGCTCATTCATCACACAGTGCAGTACAATAGGAGGAGGGGGTAGGTGGCGCCTCAAGATAACAATTGTGTCGGAATATCTAATTAATCATGGGAAAGCGGCTGTAGCATATTATCATGTTGGGGCCTTTCGTGTTAAGGCACGCCACAGCAGACTGGAAAGGAGGGGTTATTGTAACATCCCCACAAACTGCTCATCAATTTCGCAGCAAAAAAAACTTATTCCTTAGAGAGGGTTTTGTCACATTGTGTAGAGCTACAGTATGTTATTCTTCCCCTGGGAAAATGCATTAGTTATTAGTAGAGGAATATTAGAATTTTCCAGAGAAATAGCTTTCCTGCCCATATGAAACACAAGTAGAAGAGAAAAAATAAATTGAATATTTTGTTTACAATAACTAAATGAGGCCAACAATTTTTTAAAAAAATATTATCTGTTGTTTTGATTTTTCCCCCCATAGATGACATTGAGCTTCCTTCCTTTTACTGTTCATTTTGCTTATAAGATGACACTGCGTCCAAAAGCTTTCTATTTACGCTCAATTTCAATTGTTAGCTGTAGATATGGACTACAAACTAAAGAAATTTGATTGGAATCAGTGGCATGCATTTCTTGCCAACTAGTGTATGATCAATATGGATCTATCTTTCGCTTTTATAATATTTATGTTTTGAAGTTTTTATCCGTCTTAAAAATAGCTATATGTTCCCCTTTAAATGCACATTTAATTGGAAAAATGATTAATAACATTTTCGGGTTTATCGACATACGCGGATGGAGTGTGTAGCAGATGGGAATACGTTTAAGAAAATCAGAGAGACAAGGGAGTCCTGAGATATTTAGGGAGCAAAATGAACGAACAGCTGGGGCTCAAGACTATACCAAAGGCATTTTGGGTAATAAAATAATTTTTCAAAATAAAGTGGAAACGTGTGGACCGTATGGATACAAGTGGAGCAGGAATATTTGAAACTGGTTAGAAGTGAAAGCAATCGTTTCAAGTAGCATGGATCTTCTTGTATTGAAAGTCCACCAACACAATTTCAACAAATGCCTTGTATTGCTGAAGACAGAATCCGTGACTTGATAAAGACCAAACGCAAACATTTTAAAGCACTTGCTCCAGGTCAAATTTAAGAGTACGAGCAAAAGCTAGAAACATTTCCTAAACTTGTTCATGAATCACGTGCTTGTTATCACCACAACGTTTGCTCGATTTTGTGGCTGATGAAATAGCAGTTCCAGAATTCTGTTTCTGTTGACAGTTCGCAAAGTTGCGTGTAATCATTTGAAAATAAGGCCGAGTAGAAGGTTCGGTTAAAAAAAAACGTATTTTGTTACGATGGAATTTAGGCTGTCCCCATTTTGATGTTGACAAATTGGCAGGACAACTGCAGACGGCAGCGCCCATCCCCTCCCCCCCCCTTACAGAAAGACAACAAATGTCGTATTTTATCCTAGGAATGTGTCTAGTTTTCAGTCAGTGATCGAGTCGTTTAGCATCCAATTGAGATTATTAAAAAGAAATTTAAAAGAAAACAAAAAAAAAATGAAATAGAGGGCGTTGCTGGCGGATGTAGGGGCAAGCGCTATAACGAAGCGTTTGAAAAGCATTATCTGCGAATTTATGCCCAACAGCTGCCCAGATCTAAATTTTTGATCAGACGAAGACAAATGGGCTTAAAGATTCTCAAACATTCCAAGTTGAAACGCGGTGGTAGCCATGCGTGCTACCGTCACCGCCAAAAAAGTGCCAACATTTGTCTCGGGAATACAAACCCCTTATGACCATGCGTTGCTTAAGGGTGGCGCCAGAGGACTCCGTTGAGGATAAATGGGGGGGGGGGGTCAATAAGCATAAATGGTGTCGATGAACGAGGCTTCACGTTTTTGACATGGATGCGCCCATCTCACGATGGATAATTGACCGAATGTTAACTTGAATTCGAAACCAAAGCTTGATCAAATTAGCACTTAATGTATCTTCACTCTGTATTCAGTTTTTAATTAACAACTAAAATACTAAAATATCGTTCATTATTAACAGCCGTATTTTGCAACATTTATTTGCATTACTCAGCGCGATTACGGTCACGATGCATCAGTTCAAGCGTTGTGCTTGTCGGAATTGCCTTCGATGTCAAAAGAAAAACCAACTCCAATTTTAGCATAAATTTCTTTTATGGAGGTCGAAAACTAGGTATATTGGGTGCGTGTTAAAAAGGCATAGGTCATTTCTCAAGAGTGTAAAGTATATGGGGAAACGCAGCTAGGGAAAGGGGAATTGAATCATCGATCCATCAGTTACCAAGTGCAATGTATATGGATTTAAATGGACATGTTAGTATTTTATATCGATTGGATGGCTATCAAAATAAGTTGGTCTGGCAGTAGCAGCGCCCTCTCGCCGAACGGAAAGTGGGGGGAGGAATGCCAAAATGAAAGTGGGGAAAAGATCGTCAAGAAAAGGTGAAAAGGAGGACCCTGGAGGGTTATACGCGTCCAGCTCTCCCTGGCGGCCGGTTTATTTGCGGAAGTGGGGGGAACTGCTTCCTGTTTCTGTATTGCGAAGTTGGGGTTTCTTTATTTTACTTCTCGGTTTTGACGCATAACTCATTGTGCTAATTCGCTAAGATGGCCCTATTACTAAACAACAGTTCCTCACTCCGTTTTTGTGGCAAAATGAAAATATTAACTAGACCCAAGAGGCTAATGTACAAGCGAAATTACAAAACTTTCATTCCGGAAGTGCACGTAGTGATGGTTACATCCTCATTCGTCATCTTTTGTCTTTTCTCGTATCAGTTTGTGTGGAAGTTAAGTCAAGTTTATTTCAGTGGCTGGAAAGCCGTAAAGCTGGCTATAGCATCCTTAATTACTTTTTATTCTCGACGATGAAAATACTTATATGAAAATAGTCTGTTATCCCGGGACCTTCATTGGAATTTCTATCATTACAGGTATTCCTAGGACTTTTTTTTTCTTGTTTGCAATCTATAAAGGCGGTGAACATAGACGAAAAATAGCAGTTGGAGGGCTTTTTTATATCCTTGCGAAAAATTGATCATCATTCCTTTTGACAAATTGCTGCGTGTTCGCGTGATCTTTTAAGCAATTTCTCACTTCTTACCAGTAAGACTGTTTCCCCTCTAATCCCGTTGGCAACTTAAGTAAGGGTCCAAAAACTTACTTTAATATAAAAAAAAATGTTGTCGGGAAATAAGTAGCAAAGGCAGGTAAAATTATTAAGAATCAAAGCTTTTTAAGTATCGCCACTTGCCAAAGGTTTTTAATTGGATGATAAATTATGGAAAGTTGGACAAGATAGCATCATTTTGATTGGCAGCGAAACAAACTTCTTCCTGTATATTTTCAAAGAAAATTTCCTCTCGTTTTTCCCTCATTTTCGCGTAAAATAGTTTTTATTCGAATTCCATCTTATAATTACATGTTTAAAACATGTTCAATTGCCGCAAAAGATTTTCTCAGGAAAGCTGGATATATAATTGGCGGTATTATTAAAATCGATAAGATAATAACTTGCCATCTAATTTAGTTTTACGATATCACAAATATATATATATATATATAAACACTAGAGAATTCTTTTCATTTTTCAAGCAACGAATCGTTTACTGAACTTTATAAGAAACACTGTTTTGGGAACTTCTTGCTCACGTGCGTGCAGGGATGTATATATTTTACCAAGATTACTTGGAATGATGTTCGAAATTTGGTTCACCATCAATAGTCAAGCATGCATGGATGCCTCTCAAAACGTGGGCGAAACTTTTCTCTTGTTCTTTAATTAAAAAGCAGGAATTTCTCTTCGTAAGCTCGAAACCATCCCGAAACGGGGGTCGAATCATAAATTCACGGAAAAGAAATTAGAGCAAAACTTCGCTCGGCAATAAATGTAATTTAGCCTAACGGAAATAATGGTCGCACGCACACTTTTGGGTAAATTAAACGCGGGATAACTCTTTTGAAAATGCGCGGAATTTCGCCCGTTTTGTTTTCGCATTTTTCCGCTTTGTCGCGTTTTCACGAACCATTAACCCGCGTTAACAACCGCTCGTTAACCACCGCTGGATTTAATCTTAACGGCCGTTTTGCGTTTATTAAAACGGACAATCTGAAGCCGTGTTCGCACCGCTTAATTGCGGATTTCGCGGTTTTGGGCTGAAAATGCGCTTAAAACGCTCGTTCAAGCTGAACATTAATTCTTTTCCCCTCGTTTTCTCATTGTTTTAAATGTGCGAACGTTAGTATAACTACCAAAGGGGTAAAAAAGACTTTCAAAGGACATCTTGCAAAGACATTCGCTTGCAAACTAGCCACAAACGCTCGGCCCCGTGACAAGAAAATATTTCAGAGATTTGCTGGCTTTTCAAGCAATGAGATTCTACGTTCGTTTGCGATCTACGAAATGTTCAAATTGCTAATAAAACACCACATGTATACTGTGATCATTTCTAAACAAAAAATAAAATATTGGTTTCTGGCACTCAGAAAATGACCAAATTGCACGCAGTTGGTTGTGAAAGGCGATAGTAAACCAATAATGATTGGCTTGCAGAATAAACACGTGTATAGTTAAAAAATCTCCACATCTCTGTATGTCGAATTTACCAGAAATTACTCTATTTGAACTCCGGCATTTCCTTTTTTTTATCTGCACAGAATTCGCCACGATACCAACGGCGGTGCCTGGTGTCCAAAAACCCTGATCACCAAGGATTCCGAGGAATACCTGGAAGTCGACCTAAAACAGTTGCGCGTGATCACGGCCGTGGAAACACAGGGCCGATTCGGAAACGGCCAGGGTCAAGAGTTCGTGGAACAATACATCATCGAGTACTGGAGACCCCAGCTGCACGAATGGGTCAGGTTCAAGAACAGGAGGAGCGAAGAGGTAAGTAACCACATTTTTTTTACCCAAATTAATTCAAAATCTGTATTAAACTTAGTTGGGGAGTGTTATGGACTCAATGATGATCGAAGTCGTCGTTACCATGCGGTCACCCAAACACCTTCGCGTGACGTCAAAAGTTACATGTCTACTTACAAATCGGTTTCTATGCCATAAATGCATTTTTGTAAGATTTACCGTTGCCAGTTGTTCGTCATTAGTCATAATTCAAACATTTGTAAGCCACATGCGAACGTGCATTTTTTTATTTCCGTAAAACGGCTACGGTTTTTGCGCACGGGGTTAATGGCGGCTGAAAGTGGGTACATTCTTCTTAGGAGGGGGTAAGATGCCGTCGAGCGAGGGGAATCTTAATGTGGGGGCGGATGTGAGGTACTGGGTTAACATGTGCTAAATATGTTTCTGTGTATTTCATTTTTAATAGAAAATCAAAACGAGCGTCATATTAAAACGAACACGTGTGGTTTATGGTTAGGGTTTACCCCTACCCTCTCACTTCCATATTGCACCCCCCTCATCCTCACCCGTTTTCGCTGAATTAATTTTTATCAATAAGATGGCGCGCCTAGGAGAAAAACGTTTACAGTTTTTAAATCAAATATCGAAAATCAGCAGTTTGTGGGCTGTAAACTGCGATATAACAGTTGCATTATTTCATTTAGTTACGGTTTTGGTAGACTAAAAAAATGTCACAATCTTTTTCGAGTTCATGGCCAAATATGAGCCATTGAGTATCAATATCTAGCGTTGATAACTTGATGTAATAAGTATTAAATAAAAGAGGTGGGGGCTTCAACCCACAAACTGCCATAATATGCTTTGGGTATTCTGGCGATAGACTGAAGGGAACGTATGTGTCTGCTAGAGCAAAGCTTCTTTAGTCTAGAATAAACTAATTTGAATACGTTTTATGGTTGCCCCAGTCGTAAAACCAGAAGAAAAAAAAACTACCTGCAGACGATACCATCTATTTTTTCTTACTTTAAGCTGATTTTTTAAGGAGTCTAATACACCATCTCTATTTCCCTCAATTTTGTCGTAAACTTCTGTTAAAAAACGCTACGTGCACTTGGCTGGAAAATATAAAAATATACAGGATGTCTCACTCCTTTCCTTCGGAGGGAAAGCTTCTATTGAAGTTATTTTTCTAGTAATAGTTATAACGCTATGAATTTGCGATAAGAAACGCTTAGAAAGAATATTGTTATTAGTAATTGTTGGAAAACCATCAGTTAAATAGTTTATAAGTACAGGTCACGCAGCTTCAATTTTTGCCAAATTATGAAGGTATGCGTAAACTAAGTTTGAATCGATTAAACCCTTTGTCCACTTTGACCTATGGTCAGTCACCCCTTTTATCATGAAAAAAAATCTTAGCTCGTGCACCTGGTCACCTCGAATCTGATATTTAAATGCGTTAATCCTGGATTCATTATGGAGGCCCCCTGACACAAGGGGGGGCTAGGGGCTCGCACAAAATCGTCTTTGAATGTTTCATAAGAAAAGCCTTTGGGGGCGCCTCGGTAGGAGGCTGGAAAGTAATTAACCACGAGCGTGGAAGCCAATCACGACAGTCATTTATCAAATTGGCAAATTCTAAGGAAAGTTGGGTAGGCAGCCCCTCAGGGTTAGGTAGTCGCGGGTAACCCGGAGGTACCCCTCGACCCGAGGGCATTTATGGGATTCCACCCGACGACCGAAGATAACTTGTCCGCAGAAGAAGTTGAAGCAATGTTATTGTTGATTGTTGTTGTTTATTTCTGTTTTATGGGGTTGTTTGAATGTGCACCAAAGGGGGTCCCCCTAACAACAAACGAGGAGAATATTTTGATAACGTTACCGAGAAGAGCACTGAAGAGCTCTTTATCAGGCTCCGAACAATGGTTTTTGATTTGAAAGACTTACTGAATGACCCCCGGGCCTTTGGAAAAGGCGCTGCAGCCAACGTCGATAAATGAGGCCCGCATTAACGAGGCGACAATAAAGTGTAATCCAATTTATCTTGCTTATAATGCATTTCAAAACGAGAAAAGTTCACCAGCGAGTTTAATTAAACGGGTTAGGATAAGCTAAGGGGAAGAAGTTTTGTGAACGTGACCCATTCCGCTTTAATGAAGGCGTCGTGGGAGGGATTTCGTTTAATTTTTTTATTGTCATTAAATTTTTAATTCTGTTTAATTTGAAATGATATTAAACTGGGGACTTGCGTGGGTGGTTTTAATGGGAGTTTATTGTTGTAATCTTAAATGTTTATTTCTCAGAATATCTTCATAGACTTCTTTTTCATATTTCCCTTAGTTCTGTTGCAGTAAATAAGTTCTAAAATTGTAGTGCGACAGGTGTAATAGATATATTCCGTTTAGATTCGTAATGATATCGAAATACTTCACAAATTTCAGCATTACGGGTACAATATACAGTATATGAGGGTTAAAAACCCTCACTAAGCTCAACGATCGGTTGGGGGTCCCGTAAAGGAATTTTCTATATAAAATGAAATGTGAATTTCGACGATTTCGGTAATCTTCGCGTAAAATCAAGATTTTTTTAAAACTTATCCTGAGCCCACGAGCCCATGAGTTATTGGTTGTTGACAACGAGTTCAATGTCCCTTGCAACCCCCCAACCTTACCATAAAAAACCACGAAAAAATGTGACTAAATTTACGATTTGAAATGATGTCTCCCAAATATTTACAGTCATAGCCGTTTATGGCTTCCCCATCCTCTTGATGGCAACTTAGATGCCAAGCAGGGAGGATAAATTAGGCATTTCCAACCGCTATTTTGTCGTCCAACTAATCTCGATGAAAGCTAAAGAATCAGTAATTTTTCATCGGAAAAAAACCTCGTCAAATCTCGTCTTCCAAAATTCATCGTGTCACTAGTTGTCTCTGGCAATGGAGCGAAACGCGCGTCGTCCGTCTGGAAAGAGCTGATCGAGGCCACCTAGCCGTTGAAAAGTATGCTGAAAAGGGGTTAGAGTTGAGGAACCCACCCCCCACAACATAGCTATATCGAGCAAGCAAGATTGAACATTTCGTTTACAAATTAGAACAGGAATTGGCGATGACAGGCCGTGCAAAAAATATCAAAAACATTTGCTTTCGATGCGATAACCATCGCAAATTTGCGATCCCGGACCGAATTCTAGGAATGGTTGTGTACGTTAACTTTTCGAGGCAGCTCACCCAAGAAGAATTGAGCTATGCCGTGTTTATGTACAGTATATCAAATTGTGAATATTAGTAAACGTAAGTTGTAAAAAACGGCACTTCCAAAATGTCCGTTCCTTTTTTTAGTCCTTAGCATTTTTGATATATAGTTGTACAATAAATTAGAAAATTTGTAGATTTTATTTTTTTTAAATCTAAAAAAAAATAGATTTAAGTAGGACGAAGGCTATTTTCCTAAATTAAGTATTAGTTATAGCAGTATAGTGAGTTTAGTTTACCATTGCAGGTATGGGGTATATGACCCTTTAAAGCTTGGATGGGGGCCGGCTTGCTTTTAAAAACGTGGAAATTTCTTTTGACAAGTTGAGTTAGGCTGTCACCCCGCCACCAGAGGCCACACAAACTTGTGACTCGTTGTTGTAACCGATACACTTATCTTTCGTTTGACGAATGACAAGCAACTAAAAATGAAACGCGATCAACAAAACAGCAGCAGAAGAAGAATTTCTTTACTTCTCCTTCTTTTTGCCCGCATAAACAGGAACCGCAAAAACGAGAACGTGGGACGTGCTGAAGTTTCCTTTTCAAAATTTCATCTTCCATACTATTGTCGTTGTCATCGTTGATGGGCTTTGGTGTTCCTTACATTGCCAAAAAGAAACATTCATACATATTAGTCTGCAGAAGTACCAGGGTTTTTTTTTTCGTTCTCATCTTCGCTATCGATAGGGGATAAACTACGGAAGAAAGGGACTCATTCATATCCCTTGTCCGTCTTAAATAGTTGCCGAGATAAACCAACAGAGATATCAGCATATTAGTAAAAAAGTCTCTAAGTTGGTCCTGGAGAAATTTTGCTGAGAATTCTTAAGAAACTGAAGATTTTTCCACTTGTCCAGAAGTTAACATTTAGGTACTTTGTCTTTAAAGCAGCTAAACCATATAGATGGTCAGACATGTAAAAGCCTCTCAAATTCGACGTCTTCATATTAGGAATTTCCCTTAAATATGGTCAAAATTTAAGCTCTCTGTAACTATTCTATCTTTCATCGTAACGAATAGCGATTTTACGTCAGCCAGTTACTTTCGGAAATGAAAAACTTGATTTCATTATTAGTCTTTAAATACGATTAACTGGACTCACAAATGCATTCTATCGCTGCAAAAAAAACAGGCTTTTCAAAAATTCTTCCAGATGATGCTACAGTTTGGTTTCGTACAAAATTCGTTTGTAGTGTGGAGGGTTTAACGGTCGGGTAGTTAATCTCCATTTAGGGTACTCAAGTTGATTTTGTCACATCCGTGCACCTGTTTTCTTCCGAAAAATCTCACTGGCAATCTTTCCACAAAAAAAAAAGAAAAAAAAAACATAAATAAAAAAATACTTATTTTGGAATCGTGAATCGTCGTTGATAGGAGGTTTGTGTTGTGTTTTTGACGAGTTGGCAGCACAGTAAAATAAAGTTGAAAAACAAAAGACAAAAAAACTAATTTTTTATTTTCAGAAAAAAATAGTTTGAAAATATGTCATGGTTTTGCTTTTAGCACGAACCCAAGAGTTTTTGTCTCGGTTTTTAACGATGTCATTCTGGTAGATATAAGCCTAAGTTTTCTTCCATATGCGAGAGATGATCGTAAAAACTAAATTTTAGCACAAAAAAAAAGTACCCCGAGTACCCTGAAAGTGTGCGTTGTCACTAACTGCCTGCATGAGTTGGCAGCCAGCAGGCTCCTTATTAGGGTCATTAGTACCCAAAATGCTAATAAAACTCATTAAATCTTATCGGAGAAGCCATATGTTTGCTGAAATGCGGCTGATAGCCATCGGCAGGGCCATTCCTAATTTGCTATTATTATAATTTCGAAGAAATTTAGATTTTCACCAGCGATTATTTTGCATATTTGGTGTCACACCATTGCGTTTTGATCGTCCAGGACTGATAAGCATGGGTTTATTGTTTTTTCCCCCTGGGAATTTATGGATATATTGCCCTTCTCTGTCCTAACATATGCTCTGAGGGTCAACACTTTTTTTAGATTCAAAAATAATACGTTGAGAAAATTCATAAGTTTCAAAATTCTAGTCTTTAAAAAGGCAAGTATACTTCATATTAGCAGAGTTTTAATGTGGTTACTTTTGCTCAGTGTTCCCTATCAATTCCTAAATAAATTGGAAGGTTTTGTGGTGAATTTGAGATCACACTAAATGTATTAGACAATTTTCTTGATTTTTTTTATATTATTTTCCCCACTTATGTGGTTTGAGTGGGAGCCGGAATCTACGTTATAAATTCAAGTAGGGACTTCCGTTTTTTCGACGTCATCGTTCGAAGCTTCTCTTTCCGGTATCCCACCGACTTCCTCTCATGGCGAACTTCCGGTTTAGCAACTTTTAGTTCTCGCACCATACATATGCAAATGTTGCGGGAATTTCACAGACTTCAAAACATTCTCTCTTTAATGATTTCGTTCGCTCTATCCACCAAATAATCGTAATAATATAATAATACTAATAATATAAAATGGGAGAAAGAAAAAAAATTGAATTCGGTTGGATGACTTCCAAGACGCCTCATTCACCGCTAAGGGGCGTTGGGGAGTCGATTAATTTCGGTGTCAGATTTGACAAAGTGGATCCCGCAGTAATTAATAACCAACGCAGGAAACGCATTAAATTTTATATAAAAATTTGCAATCTGACGTTAGGCGCCTTCGAAGTCACATTAATGGTTTTGTTTGAAACAAAGATGACGCCAAGTGTTAAATATGAAAATTTGAGTTGAACAGTAAATCAGTGATGTAGTGAAGGGAACTACGGGATGCATCGAACTACTCTTACAATTCTGATTGAATTGAGCCATCTACTACTACATACTGTAGTTTTATTTAAAAATAATCAAAAAATAACAATTATTTTTATGAATTTCTGTGGACGGGAGAATATGTGATGATTTGATCAAACTTAGGTAATAATATTCCAACGGTTAATAGTGAAAACTTAAGAAAAACCAGACGATTATCTGTACCAGGTTGTTTAATAGGATTCGCCTTATTACCATAAACATTGGTGAAAATTGCTGCCATTTCGCTATAATGGTGAACGCGTGAAATTCTCGATAACGGAATGAAGGGGCAATTAATTTTATTGATTTAAAATCATTGTAATGCGAAGAGAAGCCACAAAACTGGCCCTCAAGCGTGAACAGATTAGACACGGGTGCATAGGCCTACTGAGTTAGGATGAGCAATTAAATTATGACGCCTTTAAAAAATTTCCTCAATTAATCGATCCGAAATGCCGTCGCATTAATATCATTAATAGCAGCCTATCTTCCACAATCATGTTTACACACGAACTTTCATTACTTGAAAATCGCGCTTAAGACCTTCTTAGTACATGGTGTCGATGCCTTTCAAAGAAGAGCGTCAAAGAAATGCAAAGCATTATGAGAACAATAGTATTTTGTACATATTATATTCAGTATGTTTTTTAAGTATTTAATTCTAAAATTAGTAAATTTATTCTCGATGGCGTTAATTTTAATTGTTTAATTATTTAAACACAAATTTATTTTAAATATGGAAACTTAAATATTTAATAAAGGTATTTAAAAAGTAAATAAACAAAACAAGGGGTTCTACGAGTGGCCCGTAAGAATATCTAGCGCGTAAACATCCCACGACTATCGATGATTTTCTATCAAAACCACACCATTGCCCAACAATATTAAAAAGTTACTTAATGCCGTCTGCGACACAACTCTATATAGAGTTATTTCGTAAATGAAACTTATCTATACATAATGTCCATTTAAAACTTTTCTTCGCGAAATCGTAACAAAAAATATACTGTATACCCGTGTTCGTTATTTATGCCAGAAGTTGCTTTTGGAATTTTACCATTGCGAACATATGATGTATATGAGCCTCGTAATCATGCAGCCCATTAAACCTGCCTTGGCGTGGATAAGCAATTTTTTTAAGCCGACATATCACCACCAGCAGCACGCAATATCGTATTTTTATCATTTTCATTGCTATTTTTCTCGTCCCACTTTTTTCCATTGTGGGAACAATCGAAAATGCCGCAGGTGGAGCAGCCAACATCAACGCATGTTTCTATAATTGAAAACGCATTTCTACTTGGCCCCTCCTAATGAATTACTGTAATACTAGCATTGTAGGCATATAAGGTCGATCGTCCTTAAGTGCTGGTGTGGACCAACTGTTTATATTAACGTGACACGTGTAATTATGCCTAGTGTTGAACCTCTATTTGCCACCGAATTCATTATTCAAAGGCAGGGGATTGGGGGGTTTTCGCCATCAACTCCTCCCACTTTCTCATCCAATTGTCATTTAATTAAGGGAATGACAGCGCTGCAGCAGCTGAATTGGCACCACCAAGTTCCGAGAAAAAACAAACAAAAAAAAAACACGAAAAAGTTGCGCGAATTGATGATGCTAATCGATTCGTTGCACCAACCGGCATTAAATGTTAGGCCACTAATTAATTAACAGATAACCGAGTTGGAGGCAGATAAACGTGACATCTATTAACGAACGCCGCCCTCCCAGCCAAAAAAAAAATTCAGCCGTTGACGTCTGATCGATTTTTAGGATAAAAATAAGTCTTATTATACGTGATTAAGTCAAAATTAAGCGGGTCATAAACCCTAACCTGAAATGAAACCTATATCTGCAATGGCAAAATGCAGAATTCGTTAATTCAAAAAATAGTTTAAAAAAAATAATAATCCTTGGTGGCAAACTTAGGACGAAAATCCGAAAACCTTTCGGATTATTTTGAAAAACAGTAAACCTTTCGGATTATTTTGAAAAAAAGTAAACCTTTGGTTGGTTAGTAAAAAAAATGATGAAAAAGTAAACCAACTTTCAACCCCTATTTATTTAGGGCAATCCATGCTAGCTTCGGTGCACTCATTGATTGCCACCCTTCAAGGGGCAACCATGGAGCATGTGTACACATTTAAAATTTTTCGATCGGTTCGAATTTAAATTATGCTAGCTTTTAAATTTATATAATAAGATTTTTTACATTGTGTTTAAGACCTTAGTGTCTAAATAATCCATATGTAAAAAAAAAACTTCCGCAAACTTTTTTGCGCATTTAGTCTTTTCAAAAGCAATTCTTCTAATAACTTGGAATAAACCATTGTGCAAACCGTCACAGAATGTGTCAAAAACGACTTTTGACCAACGACTTATCCGAGAGAATGAATAGCTTAAGGTACTTGAAAAATATCCAAGATGTTAAGGGCTGAAAGTGTTTTATCAAATGGGAGAAGCTATGGAAGGGGCGGGTCATAAAACACCGAGAGAGATAAATTCACGTTAAAATCGATGAGAAAATAATTTTTCTCAAGTATCAAGAAATCAATTGAAAAAGAGTGAGAACGCAATGCGAGGCTGGATTTACAGGAAGAAGGCGAAAACAAGCGATAAATAAAACAAAGGAAAATGTGTTAAATAATTTTAAATACAGGGTGTCCTAAATTCGAATATGAACATATTTAGTAAAACTTAACCTTATGAAGTTGAATTTGAAACGTTGCGTCGTTGTTCCCTTTTCTATGGGCGTAGAAAACAAATTCAGGATAATCCTTTTGTTTGAACAAATGAATTTATCACTGCAGGAGTCGTTCTTTCAAAAGTTTTAAAAAGAAAGTGTGTACGAGATGCATTAACTGTAACGATTTCCAAAAAAAAAATATTTTATATTGGTAGATTTATACGTAATATAAATTAAAAGCACACTTGTATCTGATTACACATAAATGTGGAATATGTAAAGAAATAAAAACGTTTTGAACGCAATAACAATTTTTTGCAATTTTGCATTTCAGGCCTTTCTAAAGATTTCTCCAAACAAATGTTTCATTTCGAAATTAGTGATTTTCATCGTACTTTCTCATCACGAGGTTTATTTTTCCGTCATTTGAACAGTGCTTTCGTCTTTTTTTTTTTTTTGTATCGTTACTAATGCGTTTGATCTCTCCTCCCCTCAGTTTTTCATCCGTTGAACAAATTTAAAGCCCATCCATTTTCTTATCTTCAGGTTTCGTCTATGGTACGAAACGCCGATGTAGGGGGAGCTACTTGTTATCTACAGCGTTCTTTCGCCCTTATCACTCGTTAAGGGGGTGGAAGAGGGCGCCCCTTGCGTGTCTATTAAAGGGATGCCATGGTTATGAAACTGACTTTTATCAGACACGATACACTTTTATATGCTCTCTGCGGAGGATGTCTACTACTTCATATTTCTCGCTCCCACTTTTCAATACACGTCTACGCGTGTATACACACGTACTGTATAAATAATAGAATTAAAGAAAAAAATCGACGAGGATAGCTCGAAAAGATTCGGTATTTCTTAAGGAGATATAAACCCATACATCCGTAATGTTGAATTTCGAAACACACTCCGGATATAACTTGTACGTATACAGAATACATATATAAGCAAGCAAAACCTTTCCCCCCCAACTCACTGCTTTTTCTATGGTATGTAAAACCTTAACCCACCAAACAATGCTAACATTATTTAATTATAAGGAATAGTGCAATTGTGGGTACTTACGTATTATCCTAGACTACCTCAACCGATGGCTCCCATTCTAACCTAACCTAAGCTAACCCAACCTAA
>JAQGBW010003655.1:0-15714 GCA_034698625.1 Julus scanicus | reverse complement strand
TTGGGCGATCGAGGTTTTTGCTTTCAAAAGCAAAAAGCATAAAACATGTTTTGTGGAGCGTCCACACTGTAAAGTTTAAAAAACATGTTTTCGAAAACTCTGCTTTTGCTTTTGGTGCGGTGAAGACGCACCTATAGACGCACCTGAATTTCGCACATAAAATACGGTATATAATTTTTTTTTAAGTTAATTTGCGATCACTTGAATTTTTTAATAAAATGCCTCAGTCACCATTGCAGAAAATGCACAAAGAAACAGAAATTTCGTTTCTGCCTTTAAAATTAAATGCACAATTAAATTAGGTGAATGAATTTTTGAATTTTTTCAAATCTTTTAAAACTAACTAGGCATATTATAATAGCAAAAACGTTGGTGCTTATCTCTGATTTGTTGAGAAAATGTGTTATGTCAAAATGTTTAGCGAATTTTGCAATAATGGCAGTAATCAAAATAAGAATTTGATTTTCTTGGGCCATTTACATCAAACATTTTTAGACAATTCTCAAAGGTGCATACACACCACTCCATCAAGAATTTGGTCACAATTATTCGAAGGCGTGCACCATTCGAAATACAATAGTTTAGTTAAGGGAAAATAAATTACTTTTAAAATACCCGTGCCTTAATAGCCAGGAGCGCCATTAGTAATCTAAAAAACATGTTAAATTGTGATACGGTGGGGGTTGAGGGGGGAAAAAACGGAATGTTCGGAAAATTTTGCTTCTTCTCCAAAGAGAATTATGCGGCTATCTGCATTCTATTTATCTTGATTTTCTTAGAAGAATGAAAACAGAAATCAGACTGTCTTGTGTAGGAGATTAACTTCAGTTCCGCCTACAAAACAATTATTGATTGCTTTGAAAATTTACAGCCGTTGCACTTGATTAGCAGGATGTTAGAGAATCCTATGAACTGCTATTGCAAAACTTCATCACATATTCTCTGAAATGGATAAGAGTATTTACGTCTGAGGTCCCATTCTCTGCTGAAGCGCGATTTGGAATAACTCTGCGCACTGCTGGAAAAACTGGTTTTGATCCACTGGCATCCGCCCCGTGAGCGGGAACAAGGATGGTGGACCATTCATATTTTCATTGCCTGAAGTCGTATCTGACAACTTCCAAGGCAGGGAATCCGTGTCCTTTGTGATACCTCCAACGGAATTCTGTTGCGAGGACATGCAGCTTCCGCTCGCAATGGGTCGCAGCGTCTGTTGGGCTTGCGTGGTCCCATCGCACAGGAAATTCAACATTTCCATGCGTTCTGACTCGTGCATATCGGAATCCATAGTAACCTGAAAGCAGACAAAGTACGTATTAATTAGATACTAGCAACTTTGAGGATGATTCTTGGAAGGAGTTTCTTTAAATGTTTAGATCATTGCAGGCATAATAGAAAGGACATCAAAAAATATACACCGCACTATATGGAAAACTTTACTTTCTCGGCACCTCAGATAATTGAAAGTCTGACAACCTGCACATGCTTATCATGAACACCAGCGTGTCACCATCGTTAACGTCATGTGGTACCATATGAAAGATCATTATTACTCACCCGTTTGTAAAGCTGAAGCATGTTATCCGCCGATTGTTTTAGACCCTGTGCCGTTGCATCACACAGCTCCCGTGACACTAGAAACGAAAACAAGAATTAGAAAACTGTACACAATTTTAAGTCGAACGCCAAAATAAAAGGGAAACTATTTACATGGGGCTGACGTCACGTCAATGGGCTGGGGAAGGTTGTCCTTGACCGGCAGCTCCTGGGGCGATTTTTCCAGCATGTGACCGTTGACGGCAGAGGATTTAGGGCCACGAGTGCTATTGGTCGAAGTGGTTGAGGTGCTTCTTCTAGTGTATGATGGCCGGTTTGTTCCAGAATCGTGCCCACCCACCTTGCTGAGGTCCTTCTCACTTCGTGAGCGGCTGGCCAGGGACAGCGACCCAGTGCTGGTCCTTCCATGATGGCGGGGGAGAGTCTGCGTACTTCCGAAGCTGAATCCCGGGCCTCCTCGTGAGGGGGGACGGGTGTCCGTGGGCGAGTTCTCTCCTGAGGAGGAGTCAGACCCCCTCCTGTTATCCAGACCTCCTGAAGCGGCCCTCCTACGCTCCACCTCACCATTCCGGTTGGCTCTTGCGGTGGATACCCGAATGGCGGGCGTGGTGCGCCCTCCTGTAGGCACCTGCTCATGGTTGCCTTTGTCGTTTTTCAGCTTGTTCAAAGAGCTTATGGTATGTCGTGTGGACGTGCTGCCGTTCCAGCGTGCCAGCGACGAAGCATTGTTTGGCTTGGTGCCAGCACTGGCATCAGAGTCTGACTCGCTTGGGTTTAGGGTACCCATGGAGGTACTACGGGCCATGGCGGTCGAGGGGCGAGGTGGCGTAAGAAGCGAGCGCCCATTAGACCTTGGAGTAGGGCCCTTCGGTGGTGCAACTGTGGCAGAAAAAGCTATTAGATGAATGTAACCAGCAATGAGTCAGGTTCCTGCTAAAACCGTCGAATCAGGGTATTTGCATAAACAATCTTAAATAAATTTTGGCAATATATATATACTCTTTGTTACAGTTAATTTCAAATGATCGATAAAATAGTAATGCTTAGAACCACTAGCATTTATATCTTGTGTTAATAAGATTTTCAGAACAACATAAAAATACTTGGTTCAACTATGTTTTCTCTACATGTTTTTTCACTACTTATCATTCTTAATTTCTTAAATTTCTTAGACCTTAGGACCAAGAACTTCTGCATTTGTATTGTTAAAATACAAATAAAACACGACTCCTGTTGATCTTCTGTTTTTCTATTACAAACTATCTGTATTTTTAAGTTTGTGTTTTTTTGTCGTGGCTATTTGTTTTGAGTAGTAAAAACCGTACTACGCCATTTCTCTTCACAATTGTAATAAAATTATTGATAATAGTAAAAAATGTTTATGATAGTATCGTGCCATTTTCTGTAAAAATTATGTTTAAAGAAAAGCAAGATACCCCGAATTTCAGATTGGTTAGGAACCCAAAGAATACACATTCAAACAACGATCACAAAAAGACAACTGAAAACAAACATTCGAGCACGAGCAATCGAGAAATCGTGCAAATGATAAACATTTCCAAATAAAATGAATGGTCTTAAAAATAAAAAGGGGTTTGTGTACCATCTGTGATTGGGGGAGGTAAAAGGCGACGCGGTTTGGATAAGTCAATCATGGAAGAAGTTCTTCGTATCGATTCCTGAGCGGAGGCGTCTGTAACGAGTGTGGACGAACACAAACATAAAAACAGCACGAGTGAATACCGAGTGCAAAAATAAAAATGAGAATTCCATGCAATTCAAAGATAAAAATAGACATAGAAATCATAATAAAACCATACCACCGTGCAAATGGAGCCAAACTCCATCACAATAAAAACTTTGAGTAAGGTAATGGCAAATGCAACAGCAAATAAAAAGGGAACAGTGAAGGCACGTAACTAGTAGAGAGAGGTTATGCAAACAAACGACACGAACAAAAGAAAGTGTTATGGCTAAAGCGCCAGAGTTGTTGCACTAGAAATTGGAAATACTGTTTTCTGCAATTAAAGTGATACATGTGTTAAGCAATAGTTAGGCTTATGTTTCAAAATTTTGTAACCACCTAGGTTGTCAGATAAATATACTTATATTCTTAATTATCTATGTGTTATTTTAATCATTTCTTTCTTTAAAACATGGCAATGCAAATTCTATAAAGTTTTTTAAAATATTACAAGATATGTTTATGAACACATTTTGAAAATATCTGTGCGTACTATACCACGTATGTGGATGAGAAGCAATTATTTGGCTTAGACATTTTAAAAATGGATCGCCTTTATGAATAAATTTTTTAAATTGTCGCCATCGTTTTTAAAGCAATTAGTGTATCATTTTGGTGCGCCTGCTTTCCAAATTTATCACTTTATTCTTGCCAGGATTCAAAGGCAGTGCAGCAGCCCTAACACCACAGGTCCGTAGGCATGTTACCTGTATCACATTTTGAAGGAAGAATGTGTTGAACGGATACTTTGCGAAGTAGATTTTTGTTCTTTGGTAGTGCTTCAGATGACACAGAATAACTGCGACCCTTGTTGGAAGGGTTTACAGCAGGAGAGGAAGCGGAAGGAGGTGGAGGTGGGGTGGGAGATGGCATAGGGCTAAATTCAGCGAGTGGCAAAGGTGAAGAAGAGGAAAAATCACCAGCGGTAGAAAGACGGTCACATTCAGTAGGAGTAGGAGTAGATGAAGAGGACGAGAACACATAGCTATCGACCTCAACTTGAGACTCCAAGTTCGGTGTGGCGCAAGGAGCAAAGTCCTTGCGCAACACTGCACAAGGACCAGTGTCTCGGACAGGGTCCTCGTCTGGGGCCAAGTCCATAGACATTCTGCGGCCACGCTGCGATTCGGTCGGCAGTGGCCAAAAGGGTAGCTCGGTATTTGTCTGCAGACCACTCGCACTGAAGCGCCGCGGCGCCATCTTGACGCCAGATATTCTGGAATTTTTTGGTGCTGCATGTATCACGTTTGGGTTACGACTGGTGTTTGTTTTCTTTGGGGAAGAGGGCATGGAGTTCGGTAAGGAAGCGGGAGAGGGCACAGGGGATCTAGCAGAAGAAGCGTTAGCCAAAGCCGAAGGAGAGCAACTGCGCCGCTTAAGGCTACCTTTTGAGGTCGAAAAATATCTGCCGCCAGGATAGTCTTTCTCAGGAAGGTCGGTTAGGTCTCCAATGCTCTTGCTAGCGTTCATGGATGCTTTCCAGCCAATCTGTCAGTGAAAAATGATGGATAAGAATTTGTCGAAAAATGGAAAATCACAAGAGTACTGCTTTGAACTTAGGTTGGTTGACTTAATACAGGGACTTGTTATGTAAAGGTTCATTTTGACGTATTGTTGGTGGGAATAATCTAAAGATCCATATTCCCGGTCATTTTTTGTATTAAATACACTACTGGAATTCACTTCTAAGGTCCTTATAAACCGCTAAGTGACAAACCATTGGAAATAATAGAAAATTGCTGCCTTTTTTCAATCACTTACCGTATCCAACTTTCGTCTCGTATTTGCAATCTGCTTCATTATTTCCTGTCTCTTCTGGCTGGTCACCTCATTTCTTTGTTTGGAAGCATTCAGTACTGCAACATTCCTAAAATGGCAGAAAGAGAAGAAATATATTATCAAAATTGGTGACATTTTGGTGCAAGTTTTTTTTGTCTTTTGACTAGGTCTGTTGCACTTTGGTGGGTAGTACGACAAATGGAAATAAGGCACATCAGAAATTTAGTATGATAAACAGGAAGGAACAAGAAGAAACAGGCAGGAATGTTTACCTCAACGGTGTCGTGGGATTAGACTGATAGAGATAGCGAGCTGACAGGCTTTGTCTATGCTCATCAAGGTGCTCGCCTTCGTCCGTCAGCGAGGAGCCAAAGCCAGTGGTGGTGGAGCTAGCCTCTTCCTCCTTCCCATTGACTGCATCCCCTTCCAAGCTGTCGTAGGTACTTTTCATGAACTTTTCTCTTTGGCCCACTCGATCCAGGCTTTCCATGCTCACGTTCAGCATGCTCAAAATGCTGCGATCCCCACTCTGAGGTGTGACAACTTCCTCTTCTTCCTCGGAATCTAAACCACAAAATTATTTTTTTTTTAAATATAAATATATATAGTATATACATATTTATAAGGCTTAATTTGGAATACGCATAAGTTTAGGGGCCCCAAAAATGTAACAGAAAATGTTTACACTTTTTGTCTGACTAACACAACATAGTTTATTTCAGCAAAGTTAGGAAACAAAACTTAAAAATTTACATCGCAAACCATGTTTGTGACTAAAATATGTTTGTTAGATTTTTTGTTTTCTAAAAATGGAAATTTCATTCTAATAAATAAAGTAAATCTCAGATATGCAACAGATGGGTAAAGCAAATTTAAATTTTGATCACGTTTCGTGTGCAAATATACATAAGTTGCTAAACATCGTCACTCACCATGCCCTGCTATTGGTAAGTCAGTTGGCCGCTCAGCTTTCCCTTTCCTCATTCGTCGATGAGCCGCACGTAATTCATCTTGATTTGTAGCCAACACTTTAAATCCCCTGCAAGCAAGTAAGAGTAAATTAAAGAGCAGCCAATGTTATCATCATCATCTTATCAAGCTAATCTGCAAGTTCACAAACTGTCCGATATTTTGAGCACATGCTTGACAAACCGTTCCATAATTTTTAAAACTATAGCCACTTACCCTTCTCCAGCTTCCAGTGTTTCATTCACTTGTGGGTAGTATATGATTTCCCCATCCATGTCGGCAGAATGGTCAGTCTCGATAGATTCCTCATCTTCGGCATCCCCGTCGTGCTCCAGATACATGTCCCCTGCCTGCAAAACGTTGCTGGTGCTGCTTGGCTCGGTTGTGAGGCGCCTCCGGGGGCTGGCAAACGGCATCTCTGAGCCACGTCGGGTCGACACGGTGGTGGGGCTGCGGGTGTGCGACTGAGTGTTGCTGCTGAATTGAATATCATGCAAGCTTTCTGGACAAGGAAGAAAATCCGCATGATCATTGGCTATCTCTTGTTTGGAAATGACAATGGTCTCTCGTCGGATGTCAGTATATTTTCGGAATTGGTTTTCCATAAAGTTCTCAGATGGCATGGGGGCCCCTTTGTCCGGAACTAGATCAAACCACGGGAAATGCAAGTGGAGGTGTCAACGCGTGGTTAGTGGGAAGAAAGAATTGCGCTACATACAAGTGCGCTGGTACTTACTTTGCCCTGGATATGGTATCACATGGTCGTTGCTGTAGAAGGATCTCACCAACAATCCCTGAGTATCTATCCTCTGAGCCCATCTGCCCTTAGGCTGTGATATGCTCACGGATTTTTCGGTTGCAACTGTTTGGCTTGCTTCATCTGCAATCTGAAATCAAAATGAAGACAATAAGAGGGAGCTTTGTAACTGCAAGGTACTGATTATCACACTTCCTAATACTCACAAAAAGTCATTAATGAGTGTATAAAACTGAATAATTCCAGATTAGTGTGCAATATGCATGAAATTGTTATTTGAGGAAAGTTTCTTTCGTATAAATCTCATCCATCATTGAACAGTTTTCCATTGAATCTCACCTCTTTTTTGGCCCACTTTGGAAGTTGTCCGATGCTAAACCTGTAGTCTGTCAATCCTCCATTATCCATCTCACCAACATTGGCATCAAACATTTCAGGTTGAGCAGGCCGGAACTCTCCATTACCGTTCATGGCACTGCCAGTGCTATGGGGACGACTGGGTCGCTGCGGAGAAGATGTTTTCCTGATATACTGCTTTATTTTAGGGGCGATCTGAGCCAACCTAACTTGCATTTGATGCGTTATTTCGAGGGGCAATTTCCAAATAAATATGCATCTGTGGAGCAAACAGGAAGTATATTAACACGTTTTCCTGGAAGCCAGAAGGATGTTGGTTCATTCACTGAATGTCATTGATGAAATATTTAATGTTAAAATCATGCACAAAGTAAACATATTTTGTCACCGTTTTTGTGAAATAAGATCGAAATTATGAATCAAGGATAGAATTGACTACCTGTTATTTTATTATTTTATCACATATTTAACTAAATTATCTAAAAGTTCGACATTTAAACTTGTCAATACTAAATATTGCACAAAAAAAAAAAAAAAAAATGACAGCTTACCCATCTCCCGACACTGAAATAAGATGCTTGCAATCGTTGGTGAACCTGAGACCAGTGACAAGCTCCGAGTGACCATACATGGTGGCAACACATTCCCCAGTGGTATAATTATACACACAAAGATTTTTATCTGTGCAGCTCGTGGCAGCAAACAGACCAGAACTGTCCAGTACCACTTTGATGAGGGTACCGTCTTCGCCAATAGATCCCTTAAACGATTTGGCGTGCTTTCCATTTCCAACAGAGTACACGCGGATATGTCTGTCCTGACATGCGGTCAAAATGTTCTTCTGCTCAACATCTACCTCCATATCATACAGCGTGGTCTTGCCAACAATGTGGTGATCCCTAGAAAACTGCAACTGGGGAGTCTGAAAAGTGATTGTAATTTAGATTTAATTGTACCACTGTATATGTTTAGAAAATGATTCGCACCAAGATGTCCTGGAGCAATACAAAATAATCAAGAGCCTTACCAACTGTGCCGTTCGGAAGATGATGGATTTATCAGCTCCACAACTGATCATTTGGAGTCGCCCATCCACTTGGACAAAGCGTACCGCCGTAATCGACGAGGAATGATCATCTAAGGTCTGCAGGAATGCATAATCTTGGTCCACATCCAAGACGTGAATGAGACGATCACGGCTAGCCGAAGCAAGGAAGCGATAACCAGTGTCTGGTTTGGAATATTCCAAGTTCAAAACTTCGCCGTCGTGAGCCTCGATATTGCACACTTCACCCATTCGTTGCAGTTCATGGATTCGAATATTTCCGGACCGATCTCCAGATGCCAAGTTGAGGCCATCAGGGCTGATACGAATACAACGGACACCATTCTTCGTATCATATGTGGCATCTACTTTATCATTGCTGCCACCTGCAAAAACATGGAGAAAAAAAAATATATATATGAATATATTTTCGTTTTAAAACCATATTTAATATTAAACTGTTTTGGAATTTTCATTGGCAAAAACAAATTTACAACATTAGAATGAAGTAAATTTTAATTTCCATCAATTTGTTTTTTCTGAGAGCGTAAATTTATTGGTTTACATTCAAAAGTAATTTTGGCATGCATAACATGTTTCTATAATAATAATTTGTATTTAGTAACTCGAGAAATTCATTGAATAATGTACAAAAATGCACCGTAGTGCAAAAAGCATCGATTACCTGGATTCCGATCCATATCACATAAATACGTTAAACCTTCATCAACGTACACAATCTTCAGTAGTTCCTACACACAAAGCATTTTCAAAATAATTCAGATTAAGTCAAGGACTATTCACGTTGTTTCAACATAATTTGATTTCATGAAACAAATCTTACATTGCAATAAAGGTTCTTCCTGTAGATTGTATTGTTTGGCATTGCTGGATCCAAATTCCAAATTCGGATCGTGTCATCGCTGGAGCAGGTTATGAAAGAACCAGCCGGTAACACAGACCTTTGACTATCATAAGTTTCAGGGTAAACCTAATGCAAATGATTCCATTATGGCAAATGTATACAATCGAAACTGCCTCTTTGTCATTAGTGCACTTCATAACCTCCCTTACCTCTACACCCCAAATGCAGGCAGAATGATACAAAAACGAATGAGATTTGCCCACTTTCTTGATATCCTTCACATCCCAAACGTACATGCTGTGATCACTATATACACATGTTACCTAGAAACAAAAATAGCATGAGTTAAAATGTTAATTTGACAATTCCCCCACATGGCTTTTAATTTATTATATTGCCACGTCATAAACCTTGAAACAAAATCTGATTGAAGGGTGGCAGATGGAAAAATTATACAGACACATGTGAAGTATCTTTAATATTGATATTCGCAACATCTCTTCAGTAATTTAAAATATCTTGTTCTTACCTTCCTATTAGTTTCATCGAAGGTGATTGCCACAATGTCTGGATATTTGGCGTTTGGCGACTGGACAGCCATGTGGCTATTAAACAACACGAAAATAAATTGTGAATTAAATTTGGTCGAGTAAGTTAAATTTGTTCTTAAGGTGATATATAACCTTATCACTTTCAATGGGTGAAATGGTTTTACTTTGTCGTTTTTCACTTTGAAATGGTAATTTTTTTTTAAATTAATAAACAAGTTTTAAAAATGTCTGTTAATTTGCACATTCTGCCAGCAGGTTTATTAATTTAAAAAAACATACCATTTCAAAGTGAAAAACGACAAAGTAATACCATTGCTGATTTATCAAGCTATTTTTAAGCAATTTTTATTTTTATTTAATCTCTTGTGCATTGTACAATTAAATTTGAAATCGAAAATCAGGGAGAAAAAACACTACCCACATTTTGTAAACTTCTATCTGTTTATTATGTTTTAATGTAGTTAAGAAAAACGGAATTTACAACAAATTTGGAAATTCGAAGTAATTTAAAAATACTCAATATAAGCTGCATAATTCCATTTTTTACAAAGTGACTTTAGTGCTACTCTGTCACCAGAAGAAATTCTGTCAATTAAATCTTTTGATTACGATTACACATTTCGCAAAATAATCGAGCCAATTTACAAGCGTCGTATAAATTCCTAAATTGCTTTTAGACAAGTATTTACAACAAAAAAAAGCAGCATTTTTTTCCATAATAGCAACTGCTGCAGTACCATTCATTGCAATTATTGGCGTAATTTCCTCTGATATCAAATCGAATTAGATCATGTCCATGGCTCTCAATGGACAATTGACACACAGTGTACCTCAAACAGTGTTATACAATATTACTTGTCACTTACGCAATGCTTAGCCCCATTGCCACATCGACCCCAAGGTAGTGTGACCTCGGAAGTGTGGTCACGTACTCCAGTGTATATGGGTTGAAACACCTCACGATGCCATCCACACAGCCAATGAAAATGAGACTCGTACCCACCGTGAGACAATTGGCACCTTGTGTCTGCAGAACATAAAAAAACATGATTAAACAATTGAGACGACTGAACTCGCAAAGTGGGAGATGGGGAGGTTTTGGCTAGGGTTGGCCTCTGATGCAGTAACAAAACCATTGCATTTTTAAAAATGGAATTTGAAAGGCCAGCTGCGCACCAGCGATTTTGTCCACTCCAATACGCATGAAAGAGAGTGACTTACAAACAATTTCTCTCTGAATTTTCATTATTCACCAGAAATTTAACGCCTGAGAGCACAACCCCACGCTTCACTTTACCTCAACAATGTGACAATGAACATTTAACCCTGTTTATGATCACATTTTCTCTCGTGCACTTTATGAATGAACGTATTTACAGACGAAAAAATCTAAGGAATTCACTTGAGTTGATGCACTAATGGACCATGTAAAGGCAGCCGCTAAACTAAACAAATGGTCAAATAGTAACACTTGACTCAAATGTTTACTGCACAATGTAACAAAATTCCACTGCCCCATTACTTTAGATTTTAAAAAAAATTCCTTTTCAAAGAGCTATTGTAAAGTTCTTTAAAGGCTGTGAAATTCGTAAAACAAAATTGAGCTCGATAGGGCAAGACGCATACCGCATTTATTCCAGCACATAAGTCGGTACATTTCACACTTTTGGAACATATTATTATACTTGGCAAACAAGTGGACTCCTTATTTTGATGCACTTTTTGTTGTTGCAAGGAAGACTGATATGCCGGAATATATGGTATATCTAATGTCAATAATAGTAAAAACTTAAAACAGTAATTTCATTTTTTACAAATGAAAGGGAAGTTTATTTGTAAAGGGTATACAGTATCATTTCCACAGTGAAGTTACTAGTTTGTCATGTTCAGCAGCTCTCAAGACTTTTTATCCGTAAATTATTGAGGAAACCCATTTTGGGATTAAAAATACTGAGGATGATAAGACTAAAGCGTGCACATTACCCTTAGTTCGACCCATCTGTCTAAAAGGCGCCGTCGGTTGAACTCACACAGAAGCCCCGTCTTGGTAATGGAAAAAGTGCTTTCGGCAATATCGCTCTTGCCACAAGCCACGTCGCAGAAATAGTTATTTCTCTTCTCACCCAGGATGGCAGAGCGGCCCATGAGGGGGACTGTTTCGTTATACTGCAACGATTAAAAATTGTAATTACAAAACATGCAACACTATTTACATATTCATTGGAGGTTTTTCACTTTGTTAACCAAATTTACTTCCTTGAGTACTGTCTTATCATTTTCAAGCAGCTATAAAACTCAAACTGTTTTGTTATAATGCAACAGCTAACAAAAATTAAACTGCATAATTAAAACAGCAATAGTATCAAACTGATTTTTATTTTTGGAAATTACTCACCTTGGAAGTTTTTGAAGAGCATTTCAGATACCAAAATTTAACATGCCGATTGCCAACAGTTACGAAATAACTGCCATCTTCAGAGAATGCCACAGCTTTTACCTGAAATAAAAAGTTTAAATTCTTTATTTTACAGTAAGTTAACAGAAATTTTCTGAATTAAACCTAATCCAGATTGCTAGAACCTGTACTAGAAATTCTGACCAATACTTTTTCAGTGTTCATAGTTGTTTGAAATTGCCAACTATTATGTAATATCCTAGTTATATTAGTTACATCATTTTTGTAGCAATAACACTCATATTGAAAATATGAATGCTTTTGAACACAGCAATATTTACAAATATGGGCAAGGCCGTATATATGGGGAGGGGGGGATATTAGGGATAGATTCCCCCCCCCCCCAATCCAAAAAAATTCACAACTGGTTGGATCACTATTCAGTACCCAGATTAGTTTACCTAATTGATTATTTGTGCACAACTCTTACTTTTCTTTGACAATGATATGAAAAAAAAATTGTTTAAAAATGTTATAAAACATAAATTACTTAATGAATTGATAACAGAAAATATCTTAGCCTGATTTGGGTAGCCCAAGCATTTAGTGTACAAAATTATGATACATTAGGTTCAATAGCATTTTGGTAAATGTAAATCAAATTTGTTTTTCTACATGCATTCAACCGAAAAGTTAAATTCAATAAAATGTGGTCACGGAAGTCAGCTATTTAAATGACTTCAGAAAAACCTAAATGCAAAATATTTTTTTATTATTATTTTAATTATACAGTACTTTACGTTTGTAAGCAGCACATCGTTATTTTTTTCTATCTGATGATAACTTCTATCTTGGTATTTTCACTTTTTGGCATATCTCACAATTAGAAAAAAAATGCGAGCAACGAACTGCTTCAAGAATGTGAATTTATTCCGCCTGGTGAATAACATTCAGAAGCTGTTTGTAATAAAAAGCTGCTTCAAACTTTTTCTGGTTGAAAAACTTTCTGAAAGTCTTTTTCTGTAAAAACTTTTCTGCAATGCGGATCTTACTAACGATACACCACATTTTAAAAATATGATACCTTAAGATTTTATTGGGACATCTTATTGGGGAAAAGATAGTTTGACGATTAAAACAAGCTAAGATAACAACCTGAGAATTTCAATCGTGAAACTACCAGGCTTTATGAGCTAATTAAAAGTTTGTTCACATCTTCAATCTGGTTTTCAGTAGCAATTCAAGGTTGCTATCATTTTTAAATCAAATTCGACCATGTTTGACATGCAAGCTTTGTTTTCGTTTATCGTGTTGGATTTACCGCCCGTAAATACAATCGGTTGAGCGCAAAAAAAAGGCGGTCGTGTCTATTGAAAACAATGGGTCTGCGACTTCGGTGGTTTCGGTGCAATCACCGCAGACTGCACGTGAGAAAAAACTGCTTACCTTCGAAGAAACTTTGTTCGATGCAACTTTTACTCCGCTTCGAAAGTCCCAGACGCTCACGATCATATCGTGCTGGGATCCAACAGAGACGACGTATTTCAAGTTTGGTGAAAATGCCTGAAATTAAACATAGCCGATAAGGTAAAAACATGGGACACATTCAGACAAACGTTTGTAGAGATATCGAGAAAAACGTATGCATACCACACAATTGATCCCGTACTTGTGTCCAGTAAATTCGGCGACTTGGGCCTTTTCCTGGATATCCCAAACACGGACATTTGGCAAATGGCCACACTACAAAAAATATATACATTTTATTTAAGCACATGATTAGGGTATCATTTCGCTATTTGAAACAATACATTTATAAACCCTGTAATAGTTGTAAATGTTTCAGACAAGATAAGCACATTTGAACATGTTGAGCATGGTTGTCCTAAACTTAAAGTATTTACACTTAGTTCTGATGTTGTCTTGATGTTGAAAGTTTACAAATATTTCTTTATTTTGCAGGTAGATATTAGTAATATTTCTAAACATTTTTCTGTAGATGAAGGACTTCGAACCAAGTTTTTACATTTCGTTGAGCTCTGGTTTTTAAGGCATACGTAAGTTGTCGAGCATGATATCCAATGATTCACAAATATTCGTTTTTGACCATAAATTTCAGAAAAATAAATTATTTGCTTGTTTTCTGCAAATCTCTCTATTCATATGGGAATACTCGTATATATAGAAATTTAACAACCCGAATAGTTATTTTGACTGGTAAATATTTTTTTTCTAAAAATTGTTCTACAAAAAAGGATTTGGTAAGTAAATGGAAATTGCAAGGTCAGATATTTATGGTAACAATGTAATAAAATGTATTTGAAACTTTTGTTTTGGTATGTAATAAACACACGTATCTGAATTTGTGAGGTTTTCAAACATGCACTTTTAGTTACTCAAAATTATAATTTCAAGATGAAAGGACATATTTGCAAAAGTGAACTTACCTCGCCAGTGACGACATATTTGCCATCGGAAGATACATCTAGCGATGTAACTGTCTTTTTGGAAACGTTAAGAATGTGAGACTGTTTGTTTTTACGAGGGCTAAACAACACGATAGCACATCTGCAAAACAGATAAATATGCTTAAATTAGTGTCAACATTTGTAATCTAAGCAATTATTTCTTATAATAATTGTGATTAAAGTTTGAAAGGCAAGTAAAATCCAAGGTATAGACTGTCAAAAGCTAGTGAACTTGCATCATAAAAATACAATTACTAAAATTACTACTGCATCACTAAATAAAACGGAAAATTTCCTTATTCCAGAAATGCTATGGAAATACTTTGATAAGATTGGACGTGTTTCTTCCGAATGTTTCGGTTGGCTAACAATAAACAACAAACAAAACAAAAAATGGTGCAAAAGGAAGTTTACAGGCAGGCTAACATTATCCAAAATTTAATGCCTGAATTACCATAACTGTCAACATGGACTTGCTAAATGACAATCAAGGTTTTCTAAGTGCGTAGGAATGCTTAGTTGATATATCATTCTACGAACATAGGTAATGTAACCAATTTATTTTAACACTAGCTTTGCAAGCCAACAATTCACACTTCTAACAGTGTCAACAACACCCATTCTACTCAACACTTGCAGTGAATATTTGGATATAATTACATACTTCCTTAAGGTGAAACCATTACTGTTTAAAATATGAAATTCAAAATACCATAACTCCGTTAAATTCCACAACAACTCCACAAAAAATTCATAGTTAAAATTGATGTTTGAGAACGTATACTATTGTACATGTGTAAATAGTACTTCCTCACTGTATAGAGATTATATGGAAAAAATGTCACGGACACAAAACTGGTGTGCGTAATCACTTCATCATGACTGCATCTATCAGTTCTAACGGGAAAATTGCAATTTAGTTTGTACTGTCTATTCATACAAATTTGTTGTCTAGTAAAATTCTGGTAAATGAAATCTCTTCAGTGTCATTGAAGAAAATATCGTTTCCGTATGGATTTTGATTTTATATGCCTTTCAAAAGTAATAAAACTGATGTAACAGACCACTATGTGTAGCTTAAGGGGGATCACAACCCTATCACTTTCAATGGGTGAAATTTTGAAACACAATTTCAGATAAACAAAAAGATATTAAATAAAAATAAAAATTGTTTAAAATAGCTTGATCAATCAGCTAAGGAATAGCGTTTTCGTTTTTGACTTTGAA
>JAQGBW010003654.1:0-15715 GCA_034698625.1 Julus scanicus | reverse complement strand
AAACAGCAATAAAACCAACAGTTTCATCTAAACTCCATACTGAAGAATTATTGGAGGCCAAATATACAACCTCCAAAGTCCTTTTCATGCATTTTTTGAACACAATGTGATCGGCCTAAAACATTACTTTATTGAAGTTATAGAAACATTTTTCTAAAAAAAATGGCCTCGTGTGGCAGCTGCGCTATTTAAAACAGGTATTAATTTACTGACCCCTAATACAGCAGGTGGTTAATGGTATGGATAGAATACATGTCAACATGCTTCAAGTAGTCCTTTCTGTTTCATTTTGGCAACAACATACTTTCTGTAAAAGGAAGCTGCTGCCATTTTCTCGAAACACTTTTTGGCAATGGTTTAACATTGGAAATCTTCCTAAACTGATAACCTACAGTATATTCAACAAGATACCGAAGATTAATACTGCCGGAATTTGCTTTTAAATTACCTGCTATTTATCTTACGTTTTATCTGCTATTTATTTATTCTTAAATCGGTTTTATGTGCTATACTAATTTACTTAGCGATTTAGGCGCAAACAACTGCCAAACACTTCCATATACTCGATTTATATATTAAATAAAAGTGCAATTGATATTTAAAAATCTTAGTATAAAAAGTATAATTGTTATTTCTTGTAAATTTTTGTTGTTGGAGTTCTCCACCTCACTTAATACAACTGTAGGTAATCATTTTAATTTTAATGAATTTAATAAAAGCAAAATGTTTCAAAGTTATGCAAGGGCCCCTTGAATAACTTATCTGAATGTACACATATCCTTTCTACTAAACACATAGGCATTGTGGGACCCAGCCCACCTGCATGGTATTTGGGATGAAAGTTTTTGGATTTGGTTGTGTTTTTTGGTAATTTATTATAAAAGTTAGAGAGGAAGGAGCACGGTCGCGGCCAATTTTTAGAGGAACTATCATGGCATTTGTCTGGAACAATTGGAAAAGTGACCAGAAAACATAGAAAATGCTGCAATTTTTCCAAATATCACAAAGTATGTTCCACCATATTCATTCTTGCAAGCTGACACGAATTGCTATCATAAAGAGATTCAAGAACCGACAAAATGCACCCAGAAGTGGCCTCTTTTTGTTGAAGAGCATTACGTAATGGAGGCCTGCCATTGGCCACCGATAGCGTACGTTATGTGCGTGCGGAAAATTCATTTCTGTCAGTTCAAGTCGACACGTTGCGCAGTGCGTTAGTTTTCCCGCTTCATTTTTTTCAATTAAACCACTCTACACTTCCATTAGAACCATGTCTGACTCTCGAGCCGCTAAATCTGGATTTGCTGCAGAAGCCCAGAAAAAGGTGAGTTTCTTTACTATAATTTACATCAAATAATGATAAAGCAAAAATATGCCATGAAAACCGGCATTAAACATGCATGGATCGATAATTGTTGAAAGATTTGCAAATACATTGCCTCTGTGGGTAATTTACCTTACATAATGTGATTTTTTGTAATGTAAAACAAACCATTTAACTTTACAAAAGCTTCAAACCGTTTTGAATTGTTTAGATTTTTTTTTTTTTTTTACAATTTTGTTAAAATTATATATAAACAGCATTTTAAAGTTCACCAAAATTGTCAGTAATTGAAAGTTTTCCATTAGTAGAGCGAACACGAATCGGTTATTGTCAAATCTTGAAATTATTTATTTAATGGTCAACATGACAATTGGACTTAGTCCGGTTCAGCACACTCTTGTGGTGTATGAATGGGCCTTAAGCAAATCTTAATATGCTGCCATGCATTTAGCATTATACCCTTAAACAAAAATGTCATGGATGTGACCCATACGCCACCAGGAGGCGTACCTTAAAATTTCTACCTACTAAAAAATCCATCCAAATAAATAAAAAGTTTTACATTATTTTAACACGGATATCCTATAATAAAACAATTTAAAAAATGTTGTTTTGACAATGACAATTAGCCGGCTACTACTAAATTGCTGAGAACCCACTGAATCAAACTATCGATTAAGCTAATGGCTCGTTAGTTTGTTTCTTTATTAACTTATTGTACTTTATTAACATACTTTGGTGAAATTAAGACACACAAATATTTTAAAGAATACCCAGTTTTCCTCCCCTGATGGTTTGTATGAAAAAAAAAAAACTATTACATAACTATGGATATTTGCCAACATCGATATTATAATTGTAATCTAACCTTTAAAATGACAACTATTATTACGATAAAATAAAGATAAAACTAAAAACTATTTCTTCACTAATGAAAACGACTTTATCTAATTTCCACTTATAAAAGCGGAACATGCTTTGATCAAAAAAAATAAGATGATAAAGTCAATAATTTAGAATCGAGGTGAGAAGTTCTATTTTACCTGATATTAACCATATTGAAAAATAGGAGGCGGCCATGTTAGGAACATGCGCAATGTTAAAAGCCCATACACCACTAGAGGGTGCTGAACAGGAAAAATCCCCCCATCGCAATTAGCTGGAGCCATGTGGTGATCGACAAACATATCTTTTGCAGGAAATTTGTTAATGGTAAAATCCCATAAAGATTATCAGTAAATTGTGCTGTACTGTGAGGGAATATCCTCCAAGAACAGGATTATAATGTATGATGGACCAGGTTATCAAAAATGCCAGATTTCCAGAAACAGCCTATAGGGTGTGGTGGACATTTTCCTGGAATGTCAACAAATATAGGCCTCTATAGCAAACAGCCTTTTCCATTACCGGCAAAAGGGGAAGGTACCATACATATGAGTACCAATTCAGATGTGACGAGGGAAATTCAAAAAATCTCATACCGTTCCCAGATCCGTGTCACTCCCACACGCAAATGCAACGCAATACCATTGTGTTTGATAATCAAAACTTGAAATTCGAGCTTTGAGACTAACTACGAAATGACCTCGACACGTTTATATGCTCTAAATAAACTATCATCATTGAAACTTGTTATTTAATCCACCCACATTGCATCTTGCACTATAGTGTGTTATCCATGCAGTGCAAGAATTCTCCACTGTGTGTGTCATGATGAGATGCTTATAAACGCAATCTTATCTAAAAACACCAAGATACAAAGCATTGTCTCTTATAGGACATGATATAGCGGTAGTAATTGTGGTAGATTGCATATCATTTAGTTCAGACAGTTAACTGTCTGAACTTGTATTCCAAGATGGACATTGAAACTTGGACATATGCTGTTTGCAATGGAGGATTCAAGTTTCAATAAACACTTATGCATTATGTATTAACAAAAAAAGAAAACAATTGCAAGCATTGTTTTAAAAAATTTCAGTGAATTTTTCACCGGATTTGAAAGTGCCAGGAAATGGTGACATTGTGACATCACATATGGCTGCCAAATTCATAAATGTTTTCACATAAATTTGTGGGTAGATATGCAATTCCCATAATTTCTGAATGTTTGAAAATACAAATTTATGCTCATGTCGAATGTAATGTCATATTTTTTATGGACAAAGGACAAAAGTAAAAGTAGTTAATGGATGTTCGTCACATATTTGACATTTTGTGCTTTCCATATGGCACACATGATCACTTTATAGGCAGGAAGTTTAAAACTTGGGGGCGTCGAGGTTTCCTGACAGTCCTGTAGCATTTATGTTGAGAACAGTGGAAATTGAGTGCATTATAGTGGAAATTGAGTGCATTATAGTGGAAATTGAGTGCATTATAGTGGAAATTGAGTGCATTATAGTAGAAATCAAGTCCAAATTTTTGTCTAAATCTAAATAAAGGGAATTTTGGATTCTGGATTTTCCAGAATGTTCACACTTTCTGTTTAGGGTCAAACTAGCAATACATTTGACATCATTTTCTGTTAAATCTGTGAGGTTATAATTTAGCAAGTACACGGTATGCTTAATCAGCTATTGTTTTTGCACTGAAAGTTTTAGTGCTAGAATTACGTACAGTATAGCATACTTTTAAAATGGCCCCATGCCCAAACATTGAGAACGAACAAACATGTTGCTAAAATACTAAAACATGCATTTTCCTACAGCTGTTCAAATATAATTGCAAAACAAGCGTCATACCATTATTATTAAACAGTCTGTCGATTCACTGCCTTGAAAAGGTAAAAAACCTAACCAGAGGTCTATTGCATCATCATTATCCATCAAATTAATTGCGATTAAAGTTAGCTGTAAATTGCCCAATCTAAGCTTTTTTTTTCAAATAAAGGAACCGCTAGAGACTTGTCTGACCCCATTTTGTGGTCGAAGAAAGTCTAGGAAAACGTGTTTATCAATAACTATCCTAATATATGGATTCAGTCCTCTTAAACTACAGCAGCAACCTACATTCTTATGAAATAAATGATTACATGAACAAATTGTAGCGCATAAAATCACTACTTGGTAACCACTATATCATGTTCTATGAATTATTTTAAAAAGCATAAGGATTTATTATGTAAACCAAAATGTAAACCAGGATGTTGATGTAGACTGAACTTAGAAACAGTAGAGGCCTGTTTTCTCCAGAAAAAAAACTTATCTAGTAACTGTCATCTAAAGGATGGTGCTTCAAATTTCGACCCATTTGTTTGACTTATTACTGAGCTGTATTTAGAAAATAACCTTTAAATATTATTAGTCAGAGCATTCAGACAGACGCTACTGCTAAAATGGACACCATGTGGACAGTGGGGGGGAGGAGGGAAGGGCAATGTTTGAAAGAATTTCGGGGACGTCCTTTTTGAATGGCCCCTTGATAAGATTTGTGGTGGCCAATCTTTTTTTAGGGGCAAAAATGTAGACTCCAGGGCTAAGTACTGCACTTGCCGAGCTGGATATGATTCACATTTAAAATAGATAGTGTAGATAACTGGAATATGCAACTACTCTGAACATACGTAAGTTATCATCTTCACATAATGTTAACAGAATTTATCAGGAATGTTTAAAAAAGATATCCTATTAATTGGCAAAACATCCCTAAATTCGCATCTGCTAAATTGATAGGTTACTAAAGAGGACTTTGTACAGCAATTTGAAAATAACCAGAGAGAAACCAATTCCAACCCAAAAATTTATATACGGAACAAATATGTATTTGTATGTAATTGTATAATATTGTGAATCATTATTTTCTCATTATTTCCAGATAAACAGCAAATTCAATGAAGATGCTGCAGCAGAGGTCTTAAAATGGATCAAAAGCGTAACAGGAGAATCCATAGATACTACAGGGACCCAGGACAATTTGCACGAGGTTTTGAAAGATGGTTCCCTTCTATGCAAGTGCGTATGATGCATTTCAGAACATTTTTTGTTTCGACAAGGGAGAATTCTAGTACATTTTCAAAGCAAAATTGTTTAAATTGCATATTTCACAAATCAAATGCAAAAAAATCCCTACATTTTGTGGTTAAATAAATTCCGTGCAGGTGAAGGATATCATATTTGGTTCTAAATCATTTTTGCATGTACTGAAAACATCCCTTATCGGATTTCTAAGATGATTTTAAACCTTGAACTTAACAATATGAAATATCAAAGTTGTAAATGCCAAATATTTATTACAGATTGGCAAATGTGCTAAAACCAGGATCTGTGAAGAAAATCCAGACAAGTCAAATGGCCTTCAAATGCATGGAGAACATTAATGCCTTTTTAATGGCCGCTAAGGCTTTAGGGGTACCCACAGAGGAAACATTTCAAACGGTAGATCTCTGGGAAAGGCAGAACTTGCACTCTGTTGTCATTTGTCTGCAATCCCTAGGAAGGAAGGTATGTTGGGCTGTGCCTACTATGATAAAATCTGATAATATACTGATTAAAATGAATACTCGATTGTTACATTTTATTTCTTACAGGCTGGAAACTTTGGCAAGCAAGCAATCGGCCCCAAAGAATCTGACAAGAACGTTCGTCAGTTCTCGGAAGAACAATTGCGAGCTGGTGCTAACGTGGTTAGTCTTCAATATGGAAGCAACAAGGGTGCAAATCAAAGCGGCATTAACATGGGAAACACGAGACACATGTAGAGATACGGAAACATTGAAATGGGAGCCAGCGCACAAATATGCAACCAGCTTACTAGAACTTTTATGATTTCCTGAATCAATCATAAGTATTTGGGAATGTTGATTTAAAAAAAAAGGTTTTTATATAAATACCACATACCTGCCATATCTGAATTTTGCATTCCAAACCAAAATTATTACATAGGACCAAACTAAATTGGCTTAAGCCATGTGCCAAACTGCTTAGCTTAAAAATTCCAGAAAGCATTCCTACTAAATACACTCCAATAGATTTGACCAGTGCTGAGAAGGAAACGCTATGCAACTATTCCGACTGGACCAACAATTTCTACTCAAAATATAAATGTATTTTTAAATTCTGTATTATGAAGCATGGTTTTTATTTAATTAAATAAAATATAAAATGTATAGCTTTTTCAGGTATATGTCTAACTCATATCATTTACTTGTAGGAATTGAAGGAAAATTAAAAAATACCACAGACCAACTATAAACCTGTTACAAAGTACATCCCATTTTAAGTTGATAGAAGGTATACATCTATACCTCGCAATACGACCACTCTTTATACGGCCTTTCGCTATAACGGCAGTGTTTAACTTTGGCACTTTTTCAATTTACGGCCCACAAAGTTTCGTTATACGGCCAAAAAAATGCTGTAATTAAAGAAAGTGGCCAACAAATGTGATGTTACCCCAATTTGCACAAACAAGGTCGAATTTGGCTAACAAAACAACATATGGGTTTCCATCGATTAAAAAGAAGAAAAAAATGAAAATCTCAATGCAGAAAGAATTGATTTGTTATACGGTCTTTTGCTTTACGACCAACTTTTCCGGAACGTATCTAGGCCATAAAACGAGGTATAGGTGTACTTTAATTTCTAGCTAATAGTGGCACACCATTCATGTATACTGAAATGTATATAAAATGTTTTTCAAAATTCAAGCATATTTCAAGATTTTCAAAGCTCATCCATTACATTTTCACGAACCACTCCGAAGACCAGCTACAACACTTTTTCCAATAAAGTATTTTTGCTTTTATATCGAAATTTAACGATTGAAAAAATGTCCTGACGTGGATAGGAAATTCCAGCAACAACTGGTAACTAGCACGAATTTCAATCATAATTGCCAAATTTTCTAAGCTGTTAAAAATTCAAGTAATTTTGGCATTTTCAAAGCAACTGGAAACTTTCTTCTCCTCCATACGATTCAATCTACAACTGTGTAGAAACCCATAGCGAGTATTGCACTCGAGATTGTTTGGTGCACTTTGCGGTCATAAATTCAGACCAGGAGCCGAGTAGGAAGCATACTTGTACTCGATTTTTAGAAGATCTGTCCCAGCATAGTTTGGAAGCAGAAATACCTTGGGTATCAAATGTAATGCTGAAAGGTATTCATGATACCACTTTGTTTAGTTTGACTGCCAGAATGCAAAAATGGAAAGACCATATGCATGTATATACCAAGCTAAACTAGACCGATATTACTTATACGTAGACATCTATATTCTATATGATTGTTTTTAAAGACATATCATGTCAGTTTAAACTGTAAAGTGAGGCATATGCTGCATTGGAGCTACAATATATAATATTTATTAAACAATTCTACATACCTTTATCGTAATGATTACATGCCAGTATCAAAAAGGATAGTAATCCACATGCATATCGAACTTCTTTTTTTCCTTTCTACGACCCTCATGCATTAATTTGTGCACTTCAGGTCGATATGCAGGTGGTAACAACTCATACTCGAGTGTACAATTAACCGGTTTAACCTTATCGTCAGCGTTGAAAACATTGAACTTTAAAATGTCCACATCTCGATTGTACTCCTCGAGCAAAACATCCACAAGTTTTGTCGTCGAATCAAAGTGGAGAAGGTAGTAACTGAAAAACATTGCAATTAAACTAATTAAAATCGTCTTTTCCCAAATAAAAAAAATTCAAAAATGAGCCACTTAAACATTCTCACCTGCCAGTTGTGTACCCTACTTGATATTTTCTCATTTTATAGGGTAACTGCCGCGTTCCGAGGTTTTCAATCTTGTGTAATATTCCTCCCTGAGTCAGTAATGATCCAGCGGCTCTCTGCAATGCAGCTTTAAGTTCGGGCTGTAAGTAAAGCAAATTCAAAATGAAATAATAATACCAGAAATTGTTGCTCCAATAAGTTCATCCATTTTTGTATTTTAAATCAATATTACTATAAGGAGTTTTAAATAACCAAGAAATTTTAATACTGAGCCCAAGTGCATAATGTTTACACTCCCTAGAAACTGTCTCATGTTTTAAGACGCGTTTCAGCATGTACATTCGTTCAATTGTTGGTTAAGGGCCCAAAGGCATCTACGGTCAGGGAGCTAGGGCTCAGACATAATTTAGTTGGGGAAACCAGTATGTATAACTACGCACTGGAGTAGGGAAAAAAACATGGACCACAAATAATCCATAGGAAACTGTAGACGGGCTAGACTCCAGCCCAAGGAAGAACCTTAAATTCAATTGTAACCTTAGTAGTACCAAAATTTCAGCTAACAAACAGAATCCTAGAATCCTTGACATTTTATGCAGAAAATGTGTTATCCCAGTGATTCGTACATGCAGATAAAACATCAAGGCACAGAAAATACACCTTTCTAAGGATTGAAAAAATATTATAATTACCTTAGGTAATACCCGAAATATTAATGCGAATTCAAAACACGGCATTTTATTAAAAAATAAACTTGGAATTCATAAATTTCAAAACAGCTTCAACAAAGCACGAGTTTAAACTGCAGACGCAAGGAAAAATTATATAATAGGATGCGTGTTTCTAAAAGCGCTTTTACAAATGGCGTTCTAGATGAAGCATCAACACGAGGGTCGTTCAGAAATTACATAAACAAATGAATTACTATTTTTTTTTAAAATCAATACAAAAAAATTATTTAATTTGAAAGTATATTTCACGCACCAATAGAATCAGTCGTCATGTTTAACACGTTCCATCCTTACTTTAAATGTTACAATAAAAAACTTAAAATTAATAACCAACTGAATGTAAATTAATTTGGTTTTATCAATTTATCACATTAACAATTTTTTTTAAAAACTCACAAATAACAAGTATTTTTTTCTAGTCATTATACTGTAGTACACCATGCTCATGTATAAATGAATAGGGTAGCACCACGTTTATTAAATTAACTTACATAATTAATTAATTGATAATTGCAATTTAAGTACACTCCGCGCAAAACATATCAGTAAATAGATTTGTCGATAAACTCAATAGCCTTCAATAAAACCACTCAAAATAAAATCTTTCAAACTTTATATCTTTCCCTAAAGCTATAATCATAATTTTACTTTCAGTGTAGATATGTTGCGATCATTCACTATTATTGCAAATAAGGCGAGAGAAAGTTCTACAGTTGAGCAGTCAATGATTAATCATAAAATGTGATATATGATTAATTCAATGAGTTCTAATTAAAAACACTATTGATTTGTAATTGGCTTCGATTTCCTCAAAGAATGATTCATTTTAAATCCACACTGACATGAATATCATTTTCTCCATGTATAAATAATTTGTAATAGCATCATTATTATTGGATGGATATCTTGTATATTGTAAGATATGTCTGAATATGAACATCGAGTTTACGAAAGCATGTTTCTTATCAAAGGAATTAAAAGCAAAAACAATGTTTTGTATGGCACAGGTAATAGAACAATTGATATGGTTATCATGATATAGAAATACAACAAAATTTCAAAAACCAAAACTCCCTCTCATTACAACAGCAGATCATTTGTCGCAATTCAATTTGATAAAAAGGTACATAAAACGAGAACGGTTTACGCAAATACGGAAGACAAACATACTGACTGGGCTGTTTGTATCTTATGATAAGATTTCAGGAATGGGAAAAGAAAGAAATGCGGGTAAAATTGGCCAAAAATCGATAGACATCAAGATCACAATAAATATTAAACACAGTTTTCAACTCCTTAAGTTCAAAAATTTCAGAAAAAAATTCTGTAAACAAGCTAAACATATCAAACAAAACATACCCAAATCCTTTCACAATTACAAATTGCATGATTATTTAACCAATTTCTTTTAACCAGTTGCTGGTTTTAATACACTTGATATGGTTACAATTGATTTGCAGTGTTTCATTTCACTGTCGGCTTGATATGGACCTATTCTTAAGGCCACATTTTGAGAACATGATTTGGGACTGTGCAAAAACTCCTTACTCAAAACATACATACAGTATAAGTAACGTATAACAACCAGCTTTGCGCAACAATTTAAAATTCTAACAATTCCTTGGATATAATGAAGTAATTAGTTTAAATTCATAGAGGCGGTTTTGGAGATTTATGACGAGGGAGACCCATTCTCAAGGCACTTCTCCTATATAGATCCTGCAATTCACGTGTTACGGACGACTTAGCTTTTGTGGGTAATACTTTATAAGGAAGAGTGTTATACCCGTGCAGAATGCGTATACTCATGGCATAATCTAGTGTGTAATTCATATACAGATCTTCTACTTCCATTTGTAAGGCTTTCACAAGCGATCCAGTTATGTATACGTCGTTAATCCAAAAAGGTTCCACTTCTGATGAAATGCGCACCAGTTTGTCAGCCATGCTCGGCGTCAGCATGTACATCCACCCGTGGCAAAAATCCGGATATGTTGTATTTGGAAATTTGTCGACGGTCAGTCCGTATCGCCCAGACCGTTCCACGGTGGCATTTCGAGTAATGTAAAAGCAAGCGACAAAGTCTTTTATTTTGGCAAACCTTTCTTCCAAAACGTCGATTAAATAGTAAACGTCAAATGCGATATCATCGTCAGCTCGACAAATGAAACGTGCTTGCTTGCAGTTATTCCAGGCCCATTTCAATCCCATAAGATCTCTCGGTGTGATATTATGATACGAATCGACAAAATCACCTTGCAAAATATCTCCGTATTTCAAACTTTCTTCTTCCAAATTTTGTTGAACATAATCGTCAGTTGGCTATTCATATATAAAAACAGGAAAATTAATCAAACTGAACATTTCGGAATGTAATATTTAAACATATAAACACACATAAAAACCTAGTAATACACACATGAAAATAAAACGTCAAACAATACAAATATGCTTCGGATGTCGTAGCTTTCTCAGCGATACAAGATTAATTCATAAAATATAACTTTTAAAACATTTTAAGCTGCATTTCATTTAAGACAAATGAATTTTTAAATTTTTAAATATTAAAATAGGGTGTACAAATTTTAATGAGTGAAAAAATAACTTTTGAATCCTAATGTTATCATTCGAGGATTCCAGATTAGAATTGGGGTTGAGGGTTTTAGCGAACAAAGCAAAGCAACTTTTACCGTTACAATAAACACATATGAAGTCTGATGAAAACTTATAAGAGTTACCTTTCCAAAAAGAAACACCAATCTGAATGGAAAATTTGGGATTTTTGGGTTCCCCCATGTTTCTCGTATGGCATCTCGAACTTCCCTGTGCGCTGGATTTGAACCGCACAGCACGAGCATGTAAGTTTCGCTAGTGCAAGGATCTGTAGTGATTGTGTGTTTTATCTGCTGGACATTAGCTATCGTGCTGGGATAGGTGACATCTTCTTCTTGCACCTGACCGTTTATGTTAGAGAATACAATGAAAGCAATTAACGTGCCCACTACTGCAATCCCTAATATTTTTTTCTTGGTCACGAAGGATTTTGTCATTATCCCAAACTTGTCTTTGGTAGGCATAGAAGTGCAAAGCCTAAGAAAGATTCTGTAATGAAAGCAGAGCAAACATCATGATTACTTTATGTGCAATAAACTGGAGGGTGCACACAAGGTAAAAAACAGAAACAAAGAAATTTAGCCGCCATGCCTATGTGTTAAAAGAATGGGATCCCCAGAGTAAGGGAAATTCAACTTATATTGTATATTTGGTTTTTCACAGCTCGGTATAAGTAAACGCAAAAGTGAAGACACTTAGTGAGCCCTATACATCTGTGACTGTCAGCTTTGGAATCAGTTCTCACTGTAATTTCAATTTCCTGTTTATATACTACGAGAGGCAGCTAGTCTCACCTATTTCCTGTTTATATACTATAGCATTCCTTACATTGGTATATGTAATTTTCTTGAATTTTTAGTGGTCAATTTGGTCAGGGAAAATTATTTCAAAAATTAGAAAAGTCAATGAAGTTGAAAATTTCCTTTCTAGGGAACCCTGAAATAAATCGAGGCATACTATACAAATGCTTGAGAATGGGCAAGCGCAAAGTTGTGCCAAAATTGTTAAAAATGCAATCTTTAACATAAACTGAACTTACATAAGGGACCCAACGTTAAGAATAATTTGTATTAGAATATCTTTACTAATTTTGTTTAAATACAATACAACTATGAATGAACCTGACAAATATGGCAACAGCATCATTGGACCTAGATCGCACTAAGACACGAACAATTTTAACTTACATCATTTCAAAAAACACCAGTGAACAAAAAAAAAAAAAAAAAAAAAAAAAAAAAAAAGAATAAGTCAAAATAAAAATTTAGCTTAACGATGCTTGCTTAGAAGCATTGGCTCAGTATACGCTAGGTTCAATGTTGACTATGGAATGTGGACACAATGCATGTTTTGTATCCTAGGATTAAAAAAAATGGTTTAAGGAATGCCAAACAATAGAATATAAAAGAGGCAGGAGCATGCTGCACCTCTGCAAGTTTAAACGCCTTGAATTTGTGCAACTTTATAAGAAAACTTAACATTCCTATGCTGCATACAGCATCACGATGCAAATAAGGCTAAAAACCTTACACAAAGTGCAAATTAGACAAATCGTAAAATTTGATGCAGTAGGTTATCTGCAATACATACCCAGGCTTTATGCATTCTTAAAACAAATATGTGGGCAGGGTGTAGAGCACAAGCATGGAAATGAAAGTGAATTATGAAAAGGAGTTTTATGTGGCGTGAGTCTGTTATCTATGTGTTTTACTGAGGGTTATAGACGAGCAATTTTTTAATAAGAAATGAACCTGGAATCACGCATCAGCATGTCACGCTGCAGAGAAATAGGCATATTGGGGAGAATTCTCGTAAAAATCTTTTCTGGGGTTTGAAATCAAGCTGTGTAAGAACAGTACTAGAAAATTCCATGTATGATTCTTGATAACTGATAAACGCCTCTTTAAAAATCCACATTTTTATTGCTTTATTTTAGAATAATAAAAAATGCGTTATCAGACTTAAAATCTAATTGTTGAAAATAATTTACGGTATGCTTCCGTGTTATTATAAATTATGCAGGCAACGAGGTTGAACATCTCAGCACGTAATGAAAGGGAAATTGGTATTGCATGCCTAAACATGATTATGCTAAGGTTGGATGCGAAGTAATTGTTTTACATAACATAACAGATTCCTAGAGCTTTTAGAACCTTGGAATCGTGTATTTTACTTTCCATAGCAAGTGAAGATGTTCCCACATGAAAAGATGTTTCCAAATTTCCTTTTTACAATCTACAGATAACTCAAAATTGAATTAACAACCACAGACGGTGTGATAAATTTTCCATTTCTGATCGATAAGAAATGGCACCATGCAGTCTATACAAATTTTAAGGGACAGAACTAGATTAGAGATGTTTGCATTCAAATACAGTAGAAGAGGGATCAGGTTAGTAGACCCAGGTATGTATCCGAAGTATCTTCCTGGTCACTTCATGATCATTGGAGCTAATGCTTTTCCTTCTATAAACATTATTCTAAAAGTTAAAATTAATTTTAAAATCAATTATGCGGGGCTGCACCACCCTCTCAACACTCCTTTAAATACCCTATAGTATACACACATGTATTTAAATTACACCAATATGCACTCTGGAAGAAAAATACCATGAAGATATTGTTTGTAAGTTTGCATTTATTTAACAATGCGAATGATCTTCAATTACTTGCACATTAAGGGATTTGGTATTGAATGAAAAGTAACAGAGAAGAAAAAAAAATAACATAACTAGATGAAGAATTTCAACTGAATTTCATTGCACAAAACACTACCATAAACCAACCCGGCTGGTTGTGGTTATCACTAGAATGTAGGGTAATATGACAGGTGAGTTGCTATGGCTACGAGTGGTCATGTTGGCATTACTATATATCGGATGGAGTCGAATCTAGTGTCTACATGAGTTTGTGATAGTTAATTTGATTAATAGCACTTATTTATTGGTGGTCAGTTAACGACCAACACGACAATAGCCACATGCTGCTTGGTATAACTGTACGGGATTAGACGAAATTGAAACAAATTAGTAGAGAGGTACCATATGAATTTCATTTAAGTGGTTCCGAAATGTACATGCTCCCAATTTACTGTCATATTATCATGGTTTTATATTATATCCATAGTAGTATAGCCCCATCTTGGGTTTGAATTGGCAATAACATATGAGGCAAGCAGCAGTGCAAGCACCTTGTGTCAAAGTCTGGATATGTAATCCCAAAGCTGTTTTAGCATTTCTACATTATTTACAGCATAATACATTTTTTATTTTTATATTCTGAAGGAGTAGCTTCCTATAATCCTTTTAAAAAAATACCATATTTATAATTAGGACACTGATGCTCAACACGTTGAATAGGTTTGAAAATCCAACAAAAAATGCTGGTAGCCACTTTCCATTGGAGCCCTAAACACGTGCTTTGTTTGTTTTACGATTATATCGTTCCTTGTTATAAGATTTATCTACACGCATACGTTAGTTATCTGAGTACGATGCTATAATGCTGTCCTTTAATACATTCCGACCAAATATAATCATATTTTCAATTCATACAACGATATTTGCATACAGGTGATACTATACTTTGTACGTTTGCATTTGGCACATGGCAGTCCTTTGGTGCAAAGAGAAGTATGACAACGTTTATATAGATATTAACTAGGACCTATAGTCATACATGCGACTCATGAGAATCTCCGACAAGCAGAACAACATGTGTAATATATAATAATTTAAAAATGGCATAAAACAATAGAATAACTCGTACCTGAATCAAACTGCCGATCTAATTTCTAGTCGCTACAGCAACCATTCCAATCGGCGAGGCTTAACTACTTCAGCATAGTTTTTGGTACAGGAGGCGTGTCGCAAATTGGCCTTAATGATTTTTGCCAGGATAGAAACATTATGGAATCGAGGGCCAAGTTAAACGGATTTATCTAGACCCAAAATATATTGTAGGGGCCGAAATGTTCAAGTCCACCAGCGGAAAAAAAACCCTCTCAAGGTCATCCCCTCATTGTGTGGACGACTAGAACCAAAGTTGCAATGCATCGACCGACGTCGAAAGTTGCGCGATTTGCGCATGCGCCACTAAGTAAATGCACGCCCTGAAAATGACGCTGAAATTACCAGGCTCCAACTTTTTCCGCGTCGGAAATACGCATGCGGAGTATGACGCATGCGCAATTGTATATTTTGAACTTTAATATAGTAAAACAAGGTTAAAATACTCACATTTTCGCTGTTGATTTATAAAATAATATTGTAATTCTAGTAATTCTCGGTTAATTCACCGCCACTGAAAGTATGGCGTGTCAAACACAACATAATCACACTGCTTCAATAATGTTAATAAT
>JAQGBW010003653.1:0-15724 GCA_034698625.1 Julus scanicus | reverse complement strand
CAGTGGCCCTGTTGGGGTGGGACTTTGCTCGTCGGACGGGACTGATTCCGCTTCCACTCACGGAAATGTTTTGCTTTTAAGAAGATGGAAGAAAATTTTCTTTTTGTAAAGCAACGGAACGCGCCTGTTGGCGATTTGAAATCGGTGGGGAGTAACGCCCGGGATGCCGAGACATGTGAAGATTTAGTGACAGATGAAATAAAGTGAGTTGGAACAGAGCCATACAGCAGATGTTATGGTATTGACAGAATCAGCAAAGTAGAGAGCAAGTAGACTGCAAGGATTGCCAATTCGACTTTTGCAGGCGGTAACATTGTTGCCATGTTCCACTTCATGGGTGATGTGCCAGATTCCAGAACAGACTAAACAGATTGATTTAATGTTTGTTGATGCTTTGCCATTGAAAGGGATGTCGGCACATGCGGCACGTGGTGTAATGTCAATTGATGATAAATCTTGTTGTCTCTTTCAGTTGGGGAATCTTACGGCTGAAGCATTGAATTTGGATGTGGGGATGCAAATTGCCTCTATTACAGCATTGGAGATGACTGAGGTAACGCCAGTAAGAACTATAGAGGACATTAAATTGCAGGTTGAGGATGGCTTCGAGGTAGAGGGGTTGGACTCCGTATTACAGATGGGGCCAACTTCGTCAATGTGTCAGAGACGGGCGTTGCGTGGATTATTATTGGATTTTCAAAGTACCTTTGCTTTGTCTGTACAAGAATTGGGATTGAGTAAGTTGCCCCCCATACTATTGATACGGGAGATCATCCACCAACATATGTTCCTCCCCGCCGGCCGTCAGAAAAAGTTAGACACATTGTTAGGGAGGAGTAAGCTGAGATGCAGCGACAGGGAGTGGTGGTTCCTAGTAAAAGCCAATACTCTAGTCCAATGGTCCTGGTTAAGAAAAAGGATGGGTCCATCCGTTTTTGTATAGATAATCGGAAGTTAAATGTGGACAAGGTGTTGGATAGCTATCCGTTGCTGCGCATTGATGATGCACTGGATGCCATGGAGGGGTCTGCCTGGTTCGCAACCCTTGACATGATGTCAGGATACTGGCAAGTGCCGATGGCGAAGCAAAACCAGGAAAAAACGGCTTTTTCATGTTCTGAGGGGCGTTGTGAGTTCGCTAGAATGCCTTTTGGCTTATGTAATGCGCCAGCCACAATGCAGAGGGGTTTGGATTAAATTTTCTTGCATTTGAAGAGGGAGGCGTGTTTGATTTATTTAGATGACATTATAGTGTTTGCACCGGATTTCCAGGGTTTTCTAAAACGGTTGAGGGCCGTGTTAGAGGTATTATCCTGCCATAATATTAAATTTAAATTTTTAAAGTGTTTCTTTGGATTTGAACAAGTGAAGTATTTGGGTCATGTGGTCAGCGCTGAGGAAGTGGCCACTGACCCTGAAAAGATTAGAGCAGTACGTGACTTCCCCAGGCCCGGTAATAGGAATAGAGTTAAGTTTTTTGGGCCTTTGCGGTTATTACAGCCTGTTTATTAAGGATTTTAAAAGTGTGGCTAGGCCACTGATGAATTTAACACGAGAAACAGTACCGTTTGCCTGGACAGAGCTATGTGAGACAGCGTTTGAGTCATTGAAGGAGTCCTTATGTACAGCCTGTGTACAGATGGATTGGCAAAAAAAATGATTCAGACGCTGCTCACAACGGTCCGAATAATGGCCTCTGAGGAGAAATGCCAGGGAGGATGGACTGTTGCATTAAATAGGGCGGTTTCTGCTTATAATTTTGCAAAACAAGCATCATTGCAAGCTTCCCCATTTGAATTAATGCATGGGTACTTACCACGGTTGCCGGTATATAATACGGTAGGACAGCCACCTATGGTAGGGCCAGAGATTGCAGTTGAGGAACGTAGATTACGAGCAACAAGGGCCCTAAGTGAAGCGCAGAATCAACAAAAAGTTTTGTTCAATAAATCCAATAAACATGTAGAGTTTGGAATAGGAGATTAGGTTTTAATAAGGGATTTGGTCCCAGCCCGTTTAGGCCAGGAGAAGTTTAAGATGCTCTATCACGGCCCTTACCAGATTTTGAAGAAAGTGTCCTAGGTTAATTATGCGTTTCGGAATACGAGAAAAGGTACGCCTCCTGTTAATGTAATGCATGTTAGTAATTTGAAAAAATTTGTCCCCAGGGAAAAGACCAAGTATTGGCAATTTAGAGTTTAAACTTTAAAAAAGTCTCTAATAGGTGGTGCCATCTGGTTCGAAGAGTGGGTCAGACCTCTTCTTGGACCGAGTCGAAACTTCGATTTCGAGACCTCCCCGGGCCTCCGTAAGTTGGGCGACATTTTTCTTTTGTTTGGCCGCGTGGTTGTCACCTCAGGTAAGTCTCTTTTGTTACATTTTTTAAAGTATCGGGTTTTTCCGGTAAATGCATGGCGTTTGGTTAATAATGCATGTGGTCGTGGGTTTTGTTTTCTTTTTGTGTTGAAAAATGGATGTTATGGCGCAAAATTCTCCTTTCATTACGCTGGCCGTCTCGATTTCGGATAGGGTGCAGCAGCGAACGGTGACTGCATCAGTGTCAGGGGCGGAATTGGAATTGCCAACTGATCAGGATCGTGCCACAGCTCGCGATATGGACAATAGGCCAGCGTGGAGGCCGCGACGTGGTGGGCGACCGTTTCGACGCCCATGGACGCCGAGAATGCAAAGACGGCCATTTGTTGAGCGACCAGCTTACCAGAATCCACCAACAGCGGAGGAGTGGGATCCAGAGTTGGCCGAGGATGCGCAAATAATGGATTCGGGCGACCACCTGGGCCGATATTTTGGGACGAAAGGCCCACGGGTGTTCGCATCGTAGAACTGTCATCCAAGTCGGAAGGAGCAACGGACGAAAGCTCTGTGGACGGACGTCAGGGTTTGCCACCACGTGGGTTAAACTCGTCCATTGATCGCCGTCGTCGAATGGAGCGGGCTCGACTGTGGAGGATACAGGAGGAAGCGGATGCAAGTCGAGGCGCAATGGTTCTTTGGAATCGCCAGCTGTAGTGAGGAGAATGCCGTGAAGATTTGTATATTTTTTTGTGGGTTTTTTTACTTGTTTTGATGGTTTATTTTTACTTTTTGTGAATTTTTTTTTAAGTGTCTTGATACCCTCAGGAGTGGGCATCCCTAAGGAGGGGATGTGGAATTCGGGGCCGTAGGTGATGGCACAAATTCCTAGGATGCCTGGGTCGAAGGTTGTAACCCTCATGGCATTTTCAAGCTGAGAGGGCAGTTCGGGTTTGCCAGTGATGAGGGCCGGACACTGGAAGTCGGTGCACCCACCTGTACTTTTCAGTTATGTTTTCGGGGCCTGCGAGGTGCCGCCCGCGTGCTTTTATTTGTATTATCTTGAAGTTATGATTATTAGTTTGTTTGAATAAATCAGTTTTCGGTTCTCTAACCTGCGTGTTCAGCGGTTATTTAAACTTTCACGCGCTTCGACGCTCACACCATATTTGGTGAATTTCATTTATCAAAATGCCATATTTAATGGTAAATGTCATGAATGAAAAATGCCATATTTGGTGAATTTCATTTATCGAAATTCCATATTTGGTAAATGTCAAGAATGGAAATTGCCATATTTGGTGAATTTTATTTATCGAAATTCCATATTTGGGAAATGTCAAATACGAGAGATGCCATATTTGGTGAATTTCATTTATCAAAATGCCATATTTGGTAAATGTCATGAACGGAAAATGCCATATTTGGTGAATTTTTTTTTATCGAAATGCCATATTTGGTGAATTTTATTTATCGAAATGCCATATTCGGAAAATGTCGTACTTGGGAAATGCCATTTATGGGAAATATATTATTTGGTAAATGTTAAAGTTATTTTAAATGTTAGGTATGGTTGTACATACTTTACATACCATACCTTTTTAATAGGATTATTTTGTGAAGTTGCATCGTTGACCATAGATATTTTGTTTAAAGAACATTTTGTGAATAGACGTTTTGGTCAGGATATTTTGTGACGGACATTATGCCCAGGACATCGTGATGTACACCCATGTGTCTTACAATTTCAGTTCAAATAGTACCTACACATTTTTAAACCTAGGTACCAAATTAATTGCACTATATTGATGATTTAAAATTAGGCCTGTTTAATTAATGCAATTTATGCAAATCGTGTGTTATATTGCTTTGTGTGTGGAAAAAATACAGAAAGGAAATAAATTTAATAATAAGATTTGAAGAAAACAGCTGCTGAAACCAAAAAGCCTGCTGTATTAGCAAAGTGCTGTAAAGCCAGATATTCATGCCAAATGAATCATTTGTAAAGGAAATGAATTTTGGTTATCCAAAGCAAACTTAAACAGTACTTATCATACACTAAAATTAAGCATTTGTTAAAATAACTCAGTATTATTTAAGATACTGTGATATGCATTTAATATTTATTTAGTGTGCTCATTTTTTTAAATGTTTTCACAGGACGCTTGGAAATGGCCAGATTTCTTCTTGAAGCTGGAGCTGACCTGGAACATAAAATCGATGAAATGCATACAGCATTAATAGCGGCTTTTATGGATAGCCATGTTAAAGTTGCACCTCGGGTACTTTACTTGTAAGAAAAATCACTCTTTAATTTAAAAAAATGTATTCAAGCAACAAATTAAAATTATCATTAAATAAAATTGATGAAAACAACAATAAATATTTAAGCAAATCCATATCAAAGTGAAAACAATACAGTCATCTCTTTTTGACAAAAACGAAATCAGTCTTATTAGATTTTTTTTGCACATTAGTACTTCGTTGGTGAACCATTCTGTTTTTCTTTCTTTTTTTAAGCAATTTAGATAAGATTCCACCAGTTTTTTGGTGTAATCTGGAGATATTTTGTCTTATTCCTCTTGCAGTGCTTTTTAAGTACTCTTTGTTGGAAATTGAAATTGAGTGTTGTATAATTTCCACATTTAATTTGACCCAAAGATGTTCGATTACATTTAGGTCTGGTAACTGAGGGGGCCTGAGTTTTCATCACTTTTGGCAGTTGTACAGGCATCATTCCTTGACTATATAAGCTGTATGTTTTGGATCGTTATTCTGATACAGCATAAACTCATTTTTATAATTGAGTTTCTCTGCACTAGTTTTCAAATTGTGACATAGTCTGTCAAGGTACATGTAGTATATCTGTGAAATCCAAGGAAGGTCTCTGCCATGGATGAACATATATGAGTTCATCTTAGATGTATAGTTGAACCCCACGTTTGTCCAAGTCCTATCCTGATCCAACCAAAATTGCAGCTTCTAGTCAATTGTAGTCTGGATTGGTGGATTTTTTAGTATATCCATGGAATCCATGGAAGGTCTCTGCCATGGGTAAACATACATGAGTTCATCTTAGATGTATAATTGCACCCCACGTTTGTCCAAGTCCCATCCTGATCCGACCAAAATTGCAGCTTCTAGTCAATTGTAGTCTGGAATGGTGGAGTTGGCAGTATATCTGTGGAATCCATGGAAGGTCTCTGCCATGGATAAACATACATGAGTTTATCTTAGATGTATGGTTGCACCTCACGTTTGTCCAAGTCATATCCTGATCCAACCATAATTGCAGCTTCTAGTCAATTGTAGTCTAAAATGGTGGAGTTTTCAGTATATCCGTGGAATCCATGGAAGGTCTCTGCCATGGATAAACATACATGAGTTCATCTTAGATGTATGGTTGCACCCCACATTTGTCCAAGTCCCATCCTGATCCGACCAAAATTGCAGCTTCGTGTCGATTGTAGTCTGGAATGGTTGAGTTTTCAGTATATCCGTGGAATCCATGGAAGGTCTCTGCAATGGATAAACATACATAAAGGTGCCTGCACACTAGGCAACTTTAGCTGTGCAGTTATTGTACTGCGGCTGACAAAGTTGCAGGTCTTGTTCACATGCTCACCAGAAGTTGCATGTAGCGTGCAGTTTTCTGAACTGCAGCTGCAAAAAAAGTTGCAGATCTGAAATAAAATTGCGACACAGTTGCAGATCTGTTCACACATAGTGTGCAGCTTTTGCTTACGCTATTTCCTTGCAGCATACATTGCTACTTTTAGGCCGCGCCACACATGCGATGAAACAGCGATTGTTTACATCGTGAAAACGTTTCACTCCGTACATTAATCGTCAAGTGGTTTACCAGTAAAATATGATATTATGTCAATGAAAATGAAAGGATACCTTAATTCATCGATCAGTTTTCATCAATAAAATGTTTGCGTTCCGATATAATTTTATTTGTATTTGTGGTGAGTACCTTCTTTAATAATAAATATAATTCAATGAACATTGTTAGCATAAAAAATCGGCACTCGGCGAAGCACACGTGTACTGGAGTACTCGCCTGGTGTACACACCGAATATTGCATGTGTGGCGCCACCATCAAGGGCCACATATATGTATGCCCCGATGCGGCCAAATATAGGCCTTATATGTCCGTACATTGGTCATTTTTGACCCTTGATAAGACATAAATGATCGTCCCACTTTTTTATCACTATATATTATCTTAATATAATCAAAACGGTGCTTTATGTTGTATATGCTGCATGTGCAGCTGCAGCAAATATTCACCTGAATGAATATTTTTTTTGCTGCTAGCGCTACCTATAAAAATGCCCATCACACAAGGCTGCTTTTAAACTGCATGCAGCATTCTTAATGCTGCATGCAGCATTCTTAATGCTGCATGCAGCTGTACTGCAGTGGCTGTTTTCATGGTTGCAGGGTGGTTCACACGGCATGTTACAAAAGCTGCACAGTTTTTTGATTGGCTGTGCAGCTACAAATAGCCTGGTGTGCAGGCACCTTAAGTTCATCTTAGATGTATGGTTGCACCCCACGTTTGTCCAAGTCGTATCCTGATCCGACCAACATTGCAGCTTCTAGTCAATTGCAGTCTGGAATGGTGGAGTTTTTAGTATATCCGTGAAATCCATGGAAGGTCTCTGCCATGGATAAACATACATGAGTTCATCTTAGATGAATGGTTGCACCCTAAGTTTGTCTAAGTCAAATCCTGATCTGACCAAAATTGCTGCTTCTAGTCAATTGTAGTCTGGAATGGTGGAGTTGGCAGTATATCCGTGTAATCCAGCTTATTGTTTATTGAAGGAAATCCTTCAGACATTATTGAAAAATGTAAAGTTGGTATGCCAAAAGTTGAAAGTGGTATTTGTTATTGAAAGAAACACTTGACCATGTAATAATATTAATAAAACGTTTGCTTATTGCTACAAATAATGTTTCCGACATCTGTATATACTTTGAATACAATCTGTTGAATTCAATTTTGTATAATTGTTGTTTTTTTGGATTTTCATAAAATTTATGAATATACAATATTTTTGTTAAACTGACATGACCGGCAATTAATTTTATCTTTTACATTAATTTCAGATGGACAGCGTTCAGTCTTTTAAGATGGCCAAGGGACTAGAGGATTTCGCAACAATCCAGAAACCGCGTCGTTTTACTCTAATTGGATGAAGTTCGTTCTTTTAATTCACATTTAAATATTGTTATTGTTATTATTTTTATTGCATTGTTTTTTAGCCATTGAATAAACAGTCATTTTTAATTTAAATTTTGTTGTTTTTTTTCGTTGGGCCCACAGTGTTGGCCATGTGCAATAGTATATGGAATTGCCAACAATAAAAAGATGTTGGGTAAAAGTAAAATATGACATTATTTTTGCATTGGGGAAAACTGTTGGGAAGCCATTGGCATTGCGCTGCAAAACTGCGTTGGGATTGCGTTGGGAAAGTGTTGGCAAAATGTGTGGAAAACGTGTTGGCAAACTGTGTTGGGAAGTCGTTGGCGTTACGCTAAAAAACTGCGTTAAGATTGCGTTGGGAAAGTGTTGGCAAAATGTGTGGAAAACATGTTGGCAAACTGTGTTGGGAAGCCGTTAACGTTGCGCTGTAGAACTGCGTTGGTAAAGTGTCGGCGTTATGTGTGGAAAACGCGTTGGCAAACTGGTATTTACTAATGCAATCCCCATGCAGTTATGCGGCGCAATGCCAACAGCTTTCAAACAACATTTACTAATTCACAAAGGACGTCGTTATGTTCGTGCAGGCCAACACCATTTTATTGTTGGTAAATGCAGACATGTTAGTGCACTTGGCCAACACTGTGGCCCAATGTGAAAATAGCACTTTTGTGATGATTGAAGTCAAGAAACAGAAACAGAGAAATTGACAAAGAAAAAGACTTATCCGGAGAGTCGTTAAATGCACCCAAACCTATTCAATTAACACAACAACAAAGGGAATGGTAAAAATCAATTGGAAGAGGCCTTCCAAAGTTTGATGGAAATTCTGAAGATTGGCCAGAATTTTTAAACCGATATCGCTTTACCACTGCAAAATGAGGTTTTGACGTTAAAGAAAATATGAGTCGATTGCGTACTACTCTAGTTGGGAAGGCAAAGGAAGCGGTTAAGGACATCATGCTTGTTTCTGATAATCCTTAGTTAATTATTGAGACACTTAGAAAAAAAGTTGGCCGTGCTGATTAAGTGATAACAAATCTTCAGGACAAAGCAAGACATTTGGCATCACCTAAAAAAGGAAGATTTGTTGGATATGCAAGCACAATTCAACAGTTCGTTGCAGTTGTGGAAAGTCTTAAAAAAACATCTTATCTTACGAACACAGTAAGTATGGATGAACTTGTTGGAAAATTAGGCGATGGATACCGACGCAGATGGGCCTAATATATGGGTGTAAGATCAATGGATTTTTCAAAATGGCTAACGCAAGAGGCTGATTGGATGGAAAGTGTCACCAAAAGGACGGAAGCAGTAAAAATGGACAAAGTAAACTCTAATAAGAGAGGAAAGACAGTTTTTGCTACATCCAAAGAGAGATCTAACAAACAATTGGATAATGAACAACTCAGGAAAACATCCATGTGCGTTTTGTGGAATTATAGGACATGCAATATGGATGTGTGAGAAATTTCTTAATACAACTTTAAGTGAATGTTGGGAATTCATGAAAGCTAAACGTCTGTGATTCCGATGTTTGAACTTTAGACATCAAATTGGAATGTGTTGTTCAAATAGGATGTGCCTTGTAAATGGGTGTAAGAAGTATCATCATTAAAGTCTTCATTCAAATAAGGAAGAGTCAATCTCAACAGATAACACAGTCAAGAATGTCGGCCACGCACAGTCGTCTAATAATGGAAATACAGTTCTGACTACGGTGGTACCTGGCGTGTTAATGGGTCCCGCCGGTGCCTTTAAAACTTATGCATTGCTTGATTATGGATCAGAGATAACACTTAAGAAGTCTACAACCACGGAAAATCTTGGACTAAAAGGACCTTTAGAGACCCTTCACATGTGTACAGCAAACATTTTGAGTGCCAAAGAATCTAGATGTGTTTCCCTTAAAATTAGAGAAGCCAAAATGACAGAAGTATTCAAGTTAAATGATGTTAAAACTATTAAGTAGTTGCTAATGCCACGTCAGAGCGTTGACATATTAAAAATATATATATCGGATTGGGATCACCTACGTGGAGTCGAGATAGAGCCTCAAGTAGATGTAAGACCAACAAACCTTATTGCACAAGATCATGGTGAACTTATAGTTACTGAAGAATCCATCAAAGGACCATGGAAATCACCAATCTTATCACGCACCTTACTTGAATGGGTTGTGCATGAAAACATTATCTCTGGTAGAAAAAATATGGAATATGGTGTTTACTATTGTCAGTGGATGAGAGATTATAAGGATCAAGAACTGCATCAAATTATTAAAGAATCTTTCAAGACGGATGCCTTTGGTGTTAAAGTTTTAATAGAGAAACCGAGATCTAAAGATGACGACAAAGCTATGGTGATTATGGAGGACATGGCGAAACGTGTCGAGGATCGTTACGAGATCAGACTTCTTTAAAGAGAAAAGAATAACAAGTTACCAGAGAGCAAGGCCATGGCTAAAAAGAGACTATAGTATTGAGCAGAAAATAGATAAGGATCCATATTATGCCTTGCAATATGGTAACAAGATTGAGGAAAATGTCAAGAAAGGATACGCTAGAAAGTTAAGTCCTGAAGAAGCAATGGCTGAAGATGGAAAAACTAGGTATCTTCCTCATTTTGGAGTGGTGAATCCAAACAAGCCTGGCAAATTAAGAATAGTTTTTTGATGCCGCAGCTAGAAGTCATGGAATGAGTTTGAATGATGCTCTACTTGTCGGACCTGACTTAGTGAGTCCATTATTATGTGTTCTATTGAAGTTTCGACAAAGACAAATTAGCTTTAGTGGTGACATCAAGGAGATGTTTTGTCAAGTGCGGATTCGCAAAGAGGATCAGTCGGAGCAGAGATTTTCGTTTCATGGTATGGAAAGAAATGAACGTCATGACCTTTGGTGCTGCCTGTTTACCAAGTTGTGCAGTTTATAAAAGAACAAGAATGCTAGAAGATTCTACAATGAATTTCCCGGAGCTGTTAGAGCCATTCTCGAATGTCATTACGTTGATGATTATCTGGATGGAACGGATACGAGAGAAGATAGCATCAAATTGATCAAAGATGTTATTGCTATTCATTAACAAGGAGGATTTCGAATATGTGGTTTCATCTGTAGTTCTAAGGCGGTTTTGGAACAATTACCTTCGGATTTACAGTATGGAAGCATAAAGGATTTGGCCCCACAAACAGAGGTTCGGACAGAGAGGGTTCTTGGACTTCATTGGGACACCACTGGTGACGAATTTAGATTTAAATTGAAGTTCCACAAGATAGAAAGTGCTATTTTACATAAAATTAGACGACCAACTAAGCGGCAAGTTTTAAGTATCGTCATGTCGGTTTTCGACCCTATTGAATTTTTAACGCATCTTACAGTGATGGCCAAGATTTTGATGCAAGATATTTGGAGAACTGACATCGGATGGGATGATGAACTTACTGAAAAACTATGTAAAATGGAAAGTTTGGATATCACAGCTAGAACAAACCAAAAGAGTGAGAATTCCAGGATGCTACTGTAGGCATAATTTAGGATGGAAATCCATTCAGCTACACGTGTTTTGTGACGCTAGTGAAAAAGCCTTTGCAGCAGTAGCTTATTTGTGTTTCATAACAGACGAAGTAATTCACAGTGCCTTTGTAATGGCTAAATCCTGCGTGGCACCTTTAAAGCCGATGTCGATCCCATGTCTGGAATTACAAGCTGCAGTCATGGGTAGTCGTATGGCCCACGTCATAAAAGAAGAATTATACATAAAAATAAATGATTACAACTTCTGGATAGATTCTAAAACTGTACTTTGCTGGATTCACTCTGATGCACGAAATTGCAAAATGTTTGTGGCTTATAGAGTTGGAGAAATTACTGAGCTGACTGTTGTTTGCAATTGGCGTTGGGTACCGAAGAAAGAGAATGTTGCTGATGATGCAACAAGAAATTTATCGCTTACAGATGTCTGAAAATAATCGATGGTGGAAAGGGCCTTCATTCATTTGTTTACCAAAAGATCAATGGCCTATCAAAGGGATACACAAGTTAATTTGGTGAAAGAAGTCTCAGAGATCAAAGTTGAACATGTGAATCTGGTAGTAAAAGAACCCTATTCTTTGCTGGATGCGGAAAGTTTTTCGCCTTGGATCAAGCTTTTACGAACTACTAGATGGGCGATGAGGTTTATTTGAAAATGTCGAAACAGCAGATGACAGTTGGAGAATTGGTTGTACAAGAATATGAAGAAGTTGAAAGACTGTGGTGGATAAAGATACAGCTGGATTGTTTTACAGAAGAGCTAAAACTTTTTAAAGATGAAAAACAGAACCCAAGACTAGTCGACTATCAGTTGTCTCCTGTTTTGGGATCAGATAGAGTTATGAGAGTAAAAGGATGATTGAAACATGCAATAGGTATCAGTGATGTGCTAAGAAATCCAGTAATTCTCGATCCTAAACATAATGCTACCAAGCTTCTTATAAAATTTCATCATTTAAAGGTTGGACAAAATGGTCAAAAAATTGTCGTTAACAAACTACGTCAAAGGTATTGGATACTTTCTGTAAGAGTTGCAGTACGAAGTGCTTGGAATTCATGTCAAGCATACCAAAATCGAAGAGCAATGCCTCAACCACCTGAAATTGGACAACTTCCATATTGTCGGTTAGCAGTGTATCAGAGAGCATTCACATATACTGGAATGGATTACTTTGAACCTTTGGCCGGATTAATTGGAAAACGTCATGAAAAACATTATGGAGTTTTATTTACTTGTTTAACTACTCATGCAATTCATTTGGAGCTTGCAATGTCTTTAACTACAGACTTGTGTATTATAGCAGTAAGAAGAATGTGTAGTCGTCGAGGAATGCCAAAGGAAATTTATTCTGATAATGGGACAAATCTTCGCGGTGCTAATGCTAAACTTTTGAAGGCCATGGATGAGATGAAGCAAGATCATCTTTGTAGAGAATTTGCTATTAATGGGATCACTTGGAATTTTATGCCTGCCGCGTGTCCTCACATAAGAGGAAGTTGAAAACGTCTAATTCAATCTGTGAAAAAGACCATTGGAGCAATTTTGAAAGAAAGAATTCCTCGAGTTAAAGTGCTTCAAACTTTGTTTACAGAAGTTGAGAATATAGTAAACAGTCGACCTCTAGTACATGTATCCCTTGATCATGCGGATTATAAAGCATTAACTCCAAATCACCTATTAATAGGGAAAAGTAGTGCTTTACAATCATCTGGTGTATTTACTAAGGTCGATTTCTGTTTAAGAAAGCTGTGAAGGATTTCTCAAGTTTTGGAAGATTAGTTTTGGAAGAGATAAATAAGAGAGTATATGCCTACACTTACCAGGAGAACCAAGTGGTTTAGGCATACAAAAAATGTTGAAGTTGGTGATGTTGTAATTTTAGTTGATAATGTTTCACCACAGAATCATTGGACAAAAGGAGTGGTGGAATTTGTGTTTCCTGGAAAGGATAATGTGGTTAGAGTTGTGAATGTAAAATGTACCAATGGAATTTTCCGTAGACCTGTTATTAAGTTGTGTGTGCGCGACGTAAAGATTAAGTAAAATGTATTAATTATGACACTTTACGTAGAGTGGAATGTTGCTGAGTAATTTGGTTTGAATTTGATAGCATGTGCTAATAGTTAGTATGTGGCATGTGCCAGCACAAGTAAAATGATTTTTAAAAAGGTAGCATGTGCTAATTGTAGAATTTATAGCTTATGGTCAATAGTTAATTGTGGCATGTGCCATCACGTGAAAAATGATTTATTTAAAAAGTTGCATGTGTAAAGTTCTAAAAATAATTCTGTTTTCGTTTGAAAAGAGGAATACAAGTCAGTTTGAAATTTGAATTGAACCAGAATGGATGCTGATTTTAATCTAGGAAGAGAAAAACGATTAAACTGTTTTTTGATTGTCTAATTTGTGAGTAATTGTTGGAAGCCAAATTACACCTTCTACAATTTTCTATGTCTAATATCCTGAGCGGGACACCAGTTCTTTCAGCAAGCCGGCGATGACTTGTATTAAATGGCTGGCTTTTTATGTTATCAAGCAAAGCAATTTTACTGGGAAGTGTCATATCATTTCTTGGCATCTTAACAAATTTAACAAACTTTCCACGTGCGAAGTGTAGGTAACTGACGTAGTAGCTGTCAACTAACATTCACTCGTGCATCACAAAGGAAATTATGTGCCGATTCACACATGATGCACCTCACAAAAGGAAAAAGGATCGGCGCTCCTGCTAGTGCCATGACTTAGGTCACTAGCCGTGATGTCACATGTGTAAATTGTGATCAAAAATAAATCAACTGAATGAAGCGCATTATGTGTGTAACATAATATGTACTGTGATGTTAAATTTACTGACCCAAATAATCAGAATGTTGTCTCAATTAAACATGTAAATTTACTGTTGGTTCCTTGGGTCTTTTCTTTGAAATGTGGCTCAAATAAGTGGCTGCCCCAATTAACCGGTGGCCCAATTAAGCGGAATTGTCTGTATACTGTTTAAATATACTTCTAGTACACTTAAAAAGTTAACAGTAAAGTAAAGTGTACTTAAAAGTATGTTGAAAGATTTCCTAATGTATATTAAAGTGGTATATAGTATATAATGGTATATAGTAGTATTCCATAGTGTTTATTAAAGTATACAAAGTATACTCCAAAGTATATTAAGTTGTCCGAAAAAAGTGCACTTATTATACTTTCAAAGTTTACTTTCCAATATGCTTTCCAGTATACCAAAAAAGTATACTTCCATTTTGACAAAGGTGGCCATTGCACCAGGCGACAATGCTAGCCTAACGTATAAAGCCAACTTGAAACCATCGATTGGCAACTGCACCTGTCGACGATGTTGGCATAACATTTAATGCCAACATAATACCGATGATTGACAACTGTACCATATGACAATGTTTGCCCAATATTAAAATTCCAATATAAAACCTATGATTGGCTATTCCACCGTTTCCCAACATTGAGCCAAGTTTAACTGCCAACTGCCAATGATTTACCAATGTCGCCAACTAAAATCTAATGTTTGAGCGGGCCAACATTGTGTGTTTCCTGGGACAGGATAACATTACTAACTTAATTTTTAGATTTATTTGCAATAATAAGAACACACTTTACCTTTTATTAGGTTTTTTATGGATTCCCTGCAATATTTACCTTCCCACACAGAAAAGTTGAGGGAAGCTGGGGGACATCAATTTTTGGAACCATGCTTATGTATTGTGTATCAGCAAATTTAAAATTCATGGTATTCTTCTTTCTTCTTTCAGCTAAAAGCTGAAATATCCCAACCTTCAATTCAATTAAACTCAGAAACCTACACTCAGCAAATATAAATGCCACTAGTCGGTAACCCATGAAAATCACGGGAACTACAAATACTTCGATTAGACATACATGAAAAAATATTGCAAAATATAAACATGTTTAAAGCAGTAAATGTTAATAAGAAAATGCGTGAGCTAACTTCCATTAGCACAACAGTAAATTGTTGGATTAAAACACAATAGAATTCGTCGAATTATTGCGTCATCAACACAACCACATGCACATTTTCTCTTTGCGCAAAAGTTCAAAAGCAGTCTCTGCACAGTTAAAACTATCGGTAAAATTTCTATGTGATTTTTAAACTTTTTATTTCACTCGCCAGAATGTGACGCTAAACTGAGCAGTTTGGTGTATCGTTTGTCTGTGTGCGACTTCCAGTATGTCCAGAATAGGGAGTTCTACTACCATACAAAAATAATGTGCAGAAAATGACCAGAAAAATATCCCAGTACATTTCCTGCAGAAACTTTAACGGAAAAATTTGATACAATTCTGGCAATTTGTATTCCCAGAAAATAGTCTGCGCAGCTTTCAAACAAATTTCTGAAGAATTTTAAAGATGCTTTAAACTTGCAGAAATACTCTAAACTAAATAACCCTTCTAAAATAATGAACCCCTCTAATCTAATAATCCCATCTAATTTAATAAACAACTCTCCTCTAATTAATCCCTCTAAACTAATGCCTGGTTCCCAATTCATCGACCGACGTCTTTTTCTGACCGTAATGCCTGGTTCACAATGCATTGAACGACGTCTTTTTCTGGCCGTCACTCGATCTGCGCATGCGTGCCAACCTACATGATGACGCGTTTATGACGAATTGCG
>JAQGBW010003652.1:0-15732 GCA_034698625.1 Julus scanicus | reverse complement strand
CATAGGTTTTGGTGATCGCGTTTTCAACTCAGCTTAAACTTATAAAAAGACTTCCACTGCATCCCTGGTCTCACAGCTGTCAGCTGTTTCGGCAGCTGCAATATTATGATAACGACCACCCCTACACAAATTTCCCATTAATAATGTCTGCTTCAATTTCGTTCGTTTGATTGGTCAAGACTACAATTTCTAAAGTAATGCAAAATACGTATTTATACCGTAATTATTCCCATTTAGTTAAATGGAAGCCATAGATAATTATAAAAAAAAATGTACCACCAGATCATGGTGGCTAGTTTATAAAAAAGTAATATTTTTTTAAAAAAAGTCAAAAGCCTTCAAAACCTTCGTTATTGATAAATGCATGCAAATATTAAATAAGTATATAATAATACATATATATTATAAAATCATGAACCACAATAAAGCATTTAAGACTTAAAAAAAAAAAAAAAAAATACAAACTCAGAAAAAAAAATTAAAAATTGTATACTTTATTTCAGAATTTACTCAATAAAATAAAATATTTACAATATACGTATACATATACAGTATTTATATTGGAAACTATAACACCATTTTTAGTGTTAATTAAAAGCTACATGTACATTCCAGTGTAAAGCGCATTTTACTTCGAATATGCCAAACCTAATGGTAGACAAAAATTAATTTGTATCTGGAAGACCATGTAAAAACATAAGTGTGAGAGCAGAATTTAGTCTGCAAAAAGTTCTCTGCAAACTTGACTTTGTCGTGTACATCCCAAGTTGTGATGGTAATTCGGGCGAATAATATTTGATGCTGGAACTTATTAATTTCATAAGTTGTGACTTTTGAAATATTCCCATTTAGTTAAATGGAAGCCATAGATAATTATAAAAAAACCCATTTGATCACATTTTATTTCTGCTATGAAGAGGTATTAAAATTCAACGATTTTTCTACCAGACTGTACTTGCAACTGATCCACATTTCGTGTGTTGTGCCCAAATCTAGAAAATTTATAAGCCAAATGTATGTGGTATCAGTTTAGCTAGAATTTGAAGATGGATAAAATTTAATTATATTTATTGATAAGCACAACTTTATCAATCCTTAGAAAGGTCATCAGTTGCTGGAGTAGTAACTATAACATTGTCAGATTTATCAGGTAGCATTCGTAGATTTTCAGCTTCAATTGTCTCTTCTCTGCCATCTATATTGTAAGGGATAAAAAGAAATAAGCTTACTATGAAAGTAGTCAAAATTATGGATATTCTGGTTTAAGTTATACAACACATTTTGCAAGTATTTAAATGAATTCATAAGAATTCCAATTTTTAAACACCTAGACGTTATTTACTACAATTTTGGAAGGTGAACATCCTTCATTTTAATCCAAAATCACAATCAACAAAATAACATGATTAGGTAGCTATACTCACTGGCTAAATCTTTTTCTTGAGCTGATTCCACCTTCTTTCCATTCTTCTGGATAACAAAAAGAATCACACCATGGAGAATGGCAAACAGACAACTTGTCACTCCTACAATTAACCACATAGTTTTTCCACCGGTAGTTTCGTAGATTACTCCACCGATGAAAGATCCCAATCCAGCTCCTGAAAAGTCAGAAAATTGCAATTTGATTCTCAGTGAATTCAAAAGTCGATGTTATATATTATTATGTAACAAGAATATTTATATAATTTGAACCATCTTAATGTAAACTTATTTTATTGACTGACCTAATCCTTCAAATACTGCTTGGAGAATGCCCTGAAAAGACAGTAATTCACATATTAAAACATTTTTGTAGTTGCTAAATAAATTGTTGTGTATTCAATTGTGATGCAATATTTTACATCTTCTTTTCTCTTATTTAAAAAAATATTTATTATTTAATAAAAAAGAAAAGTTTAAAAAATGTACTTAAATACACCATATTAACATAGAAAGGACCTATAGGGAAATCTACAATAAATGTTTCCATTATTATCATGACTGGGAGGTCAAGGCCTTTCTTTTTGGATGATACTTTGATAAAACATTGAAAAACATGCGAATTACACAAAATAACATCACCTGCATCGTTGCATGGGCAGAAGGTGGAGCTATTATACTTCCATAAGTAGCTAAAGCGGTAAAGAATATACCAAAGCAGATCCCTTGAGTTACTTCAATTGGTAAAACAAGCCAAGGATCATCAATGAAATGGTAGAGCAGAAACCGGATCCCAAACACGGCTAACACCATTGTCATTGAGTAGCCATGTCCAATTTTCTTCAGAAACCATTTGGAAACGAACATGAAGGGTATTTCCCCAAGAAAGCATTGCATTCCCATGGTCAAGCCAATGAGGAGTTGGTTGGCTTTCAGACTTACGAGATAAACAATCAAGAATGTCCACAGAATACCGCTGAAGAAGCCGACCATGAACACGGCCATTGTAAGAAGCATGGTTTCAGCTTTCAGAAACAGTTTGCCCACGTTTTTGAACAAATGTTTCGGTTTTTCAACTTTAATTTCCTTGAAAAAGAAACCCACGATGAAGTCGATTATTCCAAAAATTAACACCACGCAGTATGCAGGTGTAAAGTTCAATTTTCCACCACCACCTTCACTGAAGGTGTCAACCAGCTGTCCACTAACGATGGACAGTAATCCAAAACCAATACCACCGTACAGTCTTTGCTTTCCAAAATCTCCATAGTTGGGAATCATGTCCAACACAATGGTATCTCCCAGACTGGTGGCAGTACCCATGAATATGTAAGCCGTAATCATTAAAATCCAAAAATAAATAATTTGAAGATTTACTCCATAAAAACTCGATTCTGTCTCTGGAAACTTGCTGACATCGTCGCAACTGAAGATGCATGGACTTCTTGTTCCATTGAAGCAAACCAGCTTTGTGATGGTTTCATTGAAGTTTTCGATTACATGCCTGTAACATCCGTTTTCAGCACTAGATGATGGTTCACTGAAGTTCACCTGAACATCAAAATTAATAATTTGAGTCGTAGTTGAATTTTTGTGGGAGCAAGAAGATGGTTGATTTTCACAAAGTTGGTCCAAAATGGGGTTTAGTATCTTAACATCGCACTTTGCATTGCAAACAGTTATAGGAGATTGCCTAAAGACACCTGCTTGATTTAAGACACACGTTTCCAGAGACAAGATCTCATTTTGGCAAAATATTGTGGCTGTCCTTTCCACTTCTTCAACAGATGGAATGAAACAAAGTGCGAAAAATGATGCAGTCATCAGTAGCACACAAGACAGGAAGATGGACTTCTTTCCTTGTAGTTTGTCGGCGAGGATCCCAAAGCCTGGCTTTGCAATGACAGAAATGAATGGTAGTGTCAAAAATATAATTCCTGAAAAAAAATCATGATAATATTTATCAGCTGATGGGGTTTATAGAGATTCTCATTCTTCTATCAAAAAGTTCAGAAAGCTCAGAGCTTGCAATTCAGGTGCATTACATACACCAGGTTAACTAATAATATTTACAAATGTAATTAAATGAAATTTACATTTGTCTTTTGAAGTATAGCTAGCGTATTAGTTTTCGGAAAACATTGTAATTTAAGTTTTACAATTTCAGATGTTTGGCTAATTATTACTGTGATCTGCAACTCTGGACAGGAATCGAGTTTTTAAAATTGTGTATTTATTCTTTAACGTGCCATTAGGATAGAGAAGGGAACATTTCTTCCAAGTCAAAATTTATTTTAAAAAACATTGATTTTACAAATTAATTGGGGTTTTTTTATAAAAAAAAACGTTTACTTCTTCTAGATTTAAAATGTTAAAATTTGTTTCAGTGTTTAGCAAAACAATGTTTCCAGGAAAGTCTACAAAATAAAAGTGTTTTTTTTATGTAAAATTAAATATGTTTTCAAAAAACAATATTTTCAAATTTGGAATATTTTTTTAAATAAATCCAAGCTTGAAATTTTCAAGAAGGATTATAGACATTTGAAATCTCGATTTCTGTTCAGAGTTTAAGATCTCGATAATCATGGAATGCTAAACATAAAGGTATTTGAAATTTGAAAGTTTAAATTGAAAAGTTTTAAGTAAATTAATGCTTGGATCTTTCTAAATTGCCCATATGCTCTCTCTTAATCGATATTCAATAGTGGAATAAATTGTTTTTTCTCTCAATTTTACTGTATTTTTAATCAGGTAGCCTCTAAACCATAAAACGACCAAAAAACATCTATTCCAAACGGTGATATCATTATGAATAATAATGAACATACCAACAAGAGCTGGCGAGGCACCAAATTGGGTCGCGATCGTGGCACAAAATGGAAGTATCCCGGCATGACCTTAAATGTTATGAAATGATAAGTACAAAACACATTAAAAACACCGATACAGAATACCAATAGCCCCCCAAAAAAAACCTAGTCACGATCATAATCTATGAAATCTGAAAAATATCTCGTGTGAATTAAATTGATAATTGAAAATACCACTTACTTGCAAAAAAGGCAAAATAATGCAATTTGGCAGGCAAAAGCGAAGTATTTATATTAAACATCTCAGCGGTTACAGTGGGTGCAGTTAGTCGGTCAGAAGTTTAGGAGGCGAAAAAATGATGACAGGATGTTACAAAAAATGAATTTCATTGAAGTTCAAAATACAAATCTTGGCATCTGGCGAACGTCAGAGATGATGCACAAATACCGAATCACCGGTGATTTAAAATAGTTTAAGGCTCATGTCAAAAATAAAAGAAAGCAGATGGTTAATTATAATGAGTTGATGATTAAAAACTGTATCATTGGGGGAAAGATTTGTTGATATCAAATTTCTAGCAGTTATACTGTACGAATGCTTTCTAAACTTTCACAAGTGCTTTCGTAATCTTGGCATTTGTCCATGATCCTTGGTTTCAGTGATTTAAAAAAGAAAATATAACATTGAAGGTTATTGAATCTTACTGAATTCATGTTGAATTTAGCACGAGGAAAGATCAGTAAACGTTTCATTTGAATCTGGGATTAACCTCCCCTGAAATGTATGCCACTTGTTATGTTTTAATCTATTGTTCGTAATAATAAATTACGAATTTAAGGATGAAGTTAAGGAGCCATTGCTGAGTATGCTGAATGTTGTCCTCAATTGGCTTTTATAGTGCTCATAATGAATGACGTGGGACACAATTTCCCGCAGATGGCGCCCAGGAAAAACACTGACATATAAATGAAATGTTATTGTTTAAGATTGAACATGCGTAATGAAGAAGTGTGAATAACTCTGAAATTTATGGAAGTCCAATTTGGATTACGAGAACTAAAAACCACGTAAGTAACATAAGTCACAACATCATAGTTTAATTTTCATTTCAATTTGTCAAACTGTCGAAAATACAGAGAGAAAAAATACTTACTTTGTGATTCTTATTTGTAACGCTTTAAACATTATTTTTATTATTATTGTAAATCATTTTTTACAAAGATTCCTCAAAAGAGAAAGTAAATTTTTAAGTTTTACAATTAGTCCTAGACTTACGACCTATGTGAATTGTCGTAAGTCGACGACTGCCTGTGTATTCAACTGTTAAAAATATTGATCTTATGACCAGCACTATTTCGTATTAAAAATTCAATCTAAATTATAAATGTACAGATTTGTTATCATTGTTGTCATGGTAATGGATATAAATTATGCAAGTAAACGATTCGCCATGAGTGGGTCTATTGTTTAAGCTGCTTTGTATCCATAATGGTGAAATTAATTAACAAATCGATAATTATAAAATTGAATTTGTTATTATTTAAGCAATGTATCTTGTTGTGAATGGAAATATGGCAATAATTATAATTATTCTAAAAAATAGTGAAGTCATTTTTATTCTCTAGAAAACTATATTTTATTTATTCAGCTTCAGAATGATTGTCCGTATCAAATACTGGCGTGTACAAATACTAAAAATGTGACTACAAAAACGCAAGTTACAACAATTCTTTAAAATTCTAACGTTGGTTTTCACTTCATGTTGCATACACCGATAATGACTAGGTTAGTATTTTTCAACATTTCCAACTAGCGGTACACAAAACTGCGCTAAAATTCTTGTAGCATGCAATAAATTTGCCATAAATACGTTGGAATTGGTCAATTTATAAGGCTATAAAGACTTTAAAAATTGAAAGACAATTCTGTCAAAATTATATAATCGACCTTTCAATTTTCCACCATTTAATAAACTTAAAAGAACTTTAAGAAACTAAAAAAATACACAGCTAATCTCTGACTGTGCGTTTCACTGTAATACAGAGATGTGAGAACAATTATTGTGAAAAAATATTACAATATCATCACATTAGCTAAATCCCTTTATAGATTGAATGATATAGAAAAAAAAAAAAGTTAACCAATCACAATATTTGCTTTTGATTTAATATCTGTCCTGCAATTATAAATAATGAATAGTCACTGAATGCCACATTATTGAAAATCTATGGATGTTGCTACAAAATTCAGAAAGTTCCAATCTTTTTCATTTTATTAGGGCATATGTTTTAAGACAGTTTCTATCATGATCCTGTAAAAAATTATACCATAATAATAAAGCAAACCATGACATAAATAGCACTGACGTTTATTTAATATAGATAGCACGTATCCATACGAAAAGAACTTCGTTCCATTTCGAATTAATTAAATATTCATTTATATATTTTTTAAAAATAGTAGAAAATAAATAAAGGTTTTTACACTGGCGTGCTATTTAAACAATGATTTTCTTTTCTTTTTTTTTGTCATTATTAAAAAAGTTTATCCATATCAACGATTCAAAAGCATTTTTAACAATTCATCATTCTACAAATTGTTTTTTCGCCCTTATAGAATATTCAAGAAATACCTGATCATGACTAAAAATAACAACGGAAATATCAATGAAATAAGTTCTATTTCACTTTTAGGTGTTTTTTGTCATGTTTGCATCAAATTTAAGTAATTATATTTACATTCATGCCGCTATTCTTTCAGTTTGTCTCTAACAAAATTTTTGAATTTCAAATTATCTCCTTAAAACAACACAATCTTGGCTGCCATGTATAGACGCCATTAGCACTTAGCTGAGAAAGTCAAAGCATGTGTCCAACATTCAGTGAAAACTCTCGCATTTTAACAATAAATTAAACATATTAATATTCTAATACTATGGACATTTTTTAATGTCTTGTTCCCCAACACCGGTCAGATCTATAATATATCAGGAAAGATCAAAGCCTGAATGCATGCCATTAATTGGTTATCTAACATTAAATTAACACGTTAAACCTAATCAATGGGATTTCAAACCCTGAAATGAACTTCAAATACTGTTGAGCACTTCTTCAATGTATAGCATAATTCTTCTAAACAATTACAGCTTCTGTTGGGGTAGCGCCATCCTCTTTGAACCCATTTACTTCTTTTACTGGTAAAAGTTCCAGCTCTTTAGGATCCTCGGTGTCATCTGAATAATGATAAGACATTATTATTATTATTATTAATTACTTTAAGTATATGTTTAAAACAAACGTTTCTTTAAAAATACATTAATAATTGTTTTCCAAATCATTTTTTGTTTCCAAAATATGACCTTAAAAGCTGAGAATAGGGCTGTTACACGAGTAAATGCAGTATATAGCTCATATTATTTATAACTAAAGTTGAAATTTATATTCCATGGGGCCTATATTATAAAGACAGCCTGCAATAAATTAGTTAAAAATTACATTGAATTTACTTGAAAATTCGTAATATGATTGAATACTATAAAAAGCCAGGGGCCTTAAGCTGCAATATCAGTGGCATGAACTCACTGGTGAAATCTTTTCGTAGAGGTAATGAATTTCTCTTCTTCCTCCTTTGAATAAGCATCAGACTCAGGCCATGAATAATAGCAAAACAGCACGAGGCTAAACTCAAAATCAACCACATCATTTTTCCTCCTACGGCCTGAAAAATTAATCCACCGAGGAAAGATCCAGTTCCAGCTCCTAAGAAATGATAGGAAAGTACGGTTTCGGACACTATTCGAGGGAAAGGAAACACAATACATTGCTCATTAAAAAAAAACATTAAACGTCTCACCTAGTCCTTCAAATACAGCTTGAAGAATACCCTGTATTGTCGCATGAGAAGAAGGTGGTGCTATTACGCTGCTGTATGTGGCCAATGCAGGGAAGAATACGCCGAAGCAGATGCCTTGGAGAGTTTCGATTGGTAGCACGAGCCATGGGTTGTTCACGAGATAATAGAGCAGAAATCTAATCCCAAAGACGGCAAGCACCAATGTCATGGCATATCCGTGCCCAATTTTCTTCAGAAACCATTCAGAGATAAACATAAATGGTAGTTCCCCTATAAAGCACTGCACACCTATGGCTAGTCCAATGAGGAGCTGATCAGCTTTTAAGCTTACGAAATACACAATCATGAAGGTCCACAGAACGCCACTGAGGAAGCCAATCAAGTAAACTGCCATTGTTAGTAAGATAGTTTCTGAGTTTAGAAACAGGCTGCCCACGTTTCTGAACAACTGTTTTGGTTTTTCAAATCTTTTTTCTGTTAATCGTGAAGCAATGGCAAAATCTAGAATTCCAAAAATCAGCACAATGTAGAAAGCTGGTGAAAAATCCAACTTCCCTCCTAGACCCTTGCTGAATGTGTCCACCAGCAGACCGCTGACAATGGACAGCAGTCCAAATCCCACACTTCCAAACAGTCTCTGCTGTCCGTAGGCGCCATAGTTGGGAAGAATACCCAGTATGATGGTATCCCCCAAATTGTTACCGGTACCCATGAACATGTAGGCAATGATCATCAAAATCCAGAAATAGATGATTTGGGAGTTCAATTCAAATACGCTCATTTCGATTTTTTCATTCAAGTTGACACCATCACAACTGACGTGACAAGGAATTTGCGTTGCAACGGCACAAACTGGCATTTCAATGGTCGAGTTTGAGATTTTAAAGTCCTCCAAGGCATGAATTGCACACCCTTCTTCAGAAATTGACATGGTCTCGTTCAAGTTCGTCTTGACAGTAATTGTAAACGTTTGAAATGAAGTTTCGTTTTGCAACGAACAATAATATGGATGATATGTACAGAGATGATCGACGATGCTATTTGGAATAGAAACTTCGCATGTTGCGTTACAAGAAGTTATGCCACTACCAGAGTGTCTTAAATTGCACATTTTTAAAGAGGAGGTCTCGTTTTGGCACAAGAAGTTAGTAGTCCTTTGCACTTCTTCTGCCAATGGAATGAAACGCATGATAAAAAAGGCTGCAGTCATGAACATTATGCACGACAGGAAAATCGGCTTCTTCTGCTGCAGTTTGTCGGCGAGCATCCCGAAACCAGGTTTTGCGATGACGGTGAAGAATGTCAACGTTAAATAAATTATGCCTGCAAATATACTTGAAAATGTTATTCATAGAAATAACTGGAAGCCTGGAATTGTTTTCAATTATGGATAATATTTATACTACTAACATTTTTTCATGTTATAGTAAAATATTACCTCATGGAATATATATCATTGAGAATTATTTGGAATTTAAATTTTGATAAACTTGTTAAGAATCCAGTAATTATATCGTAATTGCGTTTTTATGTTGATTATGCATGCCAATTCAAAATACTGTATAACGAACCTACCGACTAATGCTGGTGAAGCACCAAACTGGGTAGCCATCGTCGCTCCGAATGGAAGAATTCCAGCCTGGCCTTGAAATTAAATGTTGTTAGTATTAATTATTTTTTTTAAATATTTGGTACGAGTCAATCCTAGCATCTAGAGAGAAAATGCCATCCAAAAATCTCAAATATATGTTATTAATGGTGCATCTAAAGATAATTCAGGAAAATTCAGGAAAGATAATTTTTTATTAATACATATTCATTGGTTATGGAAGTGCCTATCATATATTTTTATTGGTTTAGGGACAGTAGTTTAAAACTTTTTAGTTTCCTGGTCCCTTGGTACACTTAGTAAATTTTTTATTATTTATCATTTTATGGCTGAAATATTTCTTTGGTTGTTGGAAAAAATTATTGAGAAACCTTTGACACTTTTAAATATTACTGAGGACCCACACACGTTTTTTTGTGGTAAATAAGTCATATTTATAGATATTTACTATATAATATCAATTAAAACCAAAAATTTTAGATTTCATATTTTATTAAACACAATAATAATCAACACATGTATGCTTGCAAATAACACTTTCTCTGAAAAATCATATCTTATGAAACTAGCTGTGATTTCGTTCATCCCAGGACTGCACTTTGAGTAACACATGTTTATATAAAAGCATGATTCATACAATTTATAATTCTGATATCGGTAACTTTTGAAAGTTAAAATCAATTGCAGCTAAAATCGATATGCGATTACTTTCGTTCTTTTGTTCATATTGCAAAGATAAAATTCTACAAGTTATGTTTTTTTTAAAATATAAAACACTATTTTTATACTTTTGATTGTTGTTTTTTTTTTGTACGGATGTCCATTGAAACATTTTGGTGCACAGTTGGGTCCGTGTTTCTTAATGGATATACATGTATCAGTTAAACCACTATGCCAAACACCATATGTCATTGAACACAACAATCACACAGGTTTTACACAAAATATGAAAAGCATTGACAAATAATATCATTTACACAAAAATATATACAGGTGAAATTTAATAAATTACTCCTGTATGAGTAGAGTAAGGGGTTGCCTCATTTACATAAGGCAAGCTTACATTTTAAAATTTTTTTTTTTTTTTGGCATTGCTGGTGTAGTGTTTTACCGTGTTTAAAATAATACAATTTAGAAAACTGTTACTTACATGCAAAAAATGCAAAGTAATGCCCCTTGGCCGGCAAGAGAGAAGTATTTATACCAAACATGGTTCAGCAGCTATGATAGTAGACAAGAAAGTAGTGAGCCACTTTAAGTTATTATATACAGCAGCACAACTAGATACGAGAAATAAGATAAATTACAAATTCAAGATGCAAATGCAATCGTTCACACCATCAATGATCCACATTTTAATTTATATTAATGACCTGGTTTCTTTAGCTAATTAAGATTGTCCTTGGTGTAAAATGACTCAAAAATGTTAAGCTATTTAAGGAACCATTTTTTATGTGGTGCATGCACAAAGCAAGGACAAGTTTTAAATGCACTTATTGTTAAGTTAATCATTTCGTAAATCACTCACTCATTTCGTTAGTGACTCTCATGTCTTAAAATTTGACACTTATTGTGTCACATATATAATTGATACTTTTTGACGACTTTTTAGACTCCATTTTATTATTTTCACCTATTAATATGGTAAACAAAGTATCGTAACATAAATCATTATACTGTGCTTTCAAAATGCAATGACAAAACGGAAAACTTTTATTATGCATAAATACAAACATTAATTACATACATATATGCATGTTATTCTGTATTTTCAAATCTTACATGATCTGCCACCCTTGCCAACGTTTTGTAACACATAGCATAGAATCTCAATAACTCAAGCAATAACTTGTCTTATTTTTCAATTTTTTTTTTTGTATTGCAAATATATGATTTTTTTTTACTTTCCCCGTGTAAATTAAAAAAAAAAAAAACCTTTCCTTGGTTATTTTTAAAGATTTAAGTAAACTGTAAAATATTTAAAATACGTCGTTCCGAAATGTCTTGTATTAATATTATACTTTCTTTTTTTAAATAACTATGAATATGGAGAAAAGTATATTTTTCTCAGGAATTATATTCACACAAAGTATGCTTTAGGTGTTTTTATAACCGGATTAAGCTTATCTCTTAACAGAGCCTAATCTCCTCCAATTTACTGTATTTTATTATTATGAAAGAGACTGTATCGTTAATATCACTTTTATAATTTTTTTATTTTTGGCTAGCTCATTATATTTGAAACGTGTATCTCTTATCAGATCGACTTAATGGCAAGATAAATTTCGTAAAAAAATCTAATTACAGTTATTAATTTCAGGAAATTAAAACACATTATAATACCATTTTTAATTTGTAATTATTTTTTCTTTCTTTTTAAAGTCGCATATTTTACATTCAAAAACTAAGAACGCCATTAGCAGCGATTACAATTGATTTTTATCAACCCTTAATATCATGCAGTTTCAATTATATCGATTATTGAGTATAACTCATTAAATTAAAACATATTACCCCTCTCATCCATCCCAGATTAAAAGAGAGAGCCGGTTAATCCCGAGTTTATACAAATAATATTAATAAACTACACTTTGTAACATATATAATTTATCTTTATAAACTTTAGATGAGATCGATACTTCCTTGAGTGACTGAAATAATTATATTTCACTACATGCAGGCTATTTCAGGCATAAAAACCAAATTAAGTACATGGATTCAATAAAATTGTACATTTTATTGTTTTTATATACGGAAGTTTCCCCACAGTACTATAATATATGACATAGCCGATCCTTGTTGTTTTATTTACTGCACAAGTGTATCTATTGAATTTATGGTACTTGTACAGGTGTATTTACATTTATATATGACGGCCGCATTTTCAGTTGTTTGTGCCCTCTAAACGGCAAACACCGCCGGTTAAACCGGAGTGGCTTGATCTCTGATAGGCGAAGGACATGCACTCAAGCAAATTAAAATGGAATACATATTACATTTCATTTTTATCTAAATGCAGTTTAAATTGGTGATACGTGCATATAGTAGATGTGATTAGCCTAAAAGCATGATTTCGCCCTTAATGCAATTACATATCGATGCAGCATGTACACACCATTAATTCTGACTAATTGTTTATGGACTAAATTGTACAGTTAACATTGTCTATAACAAATCATTCACATGTCTCTGAACATCTGCTGATGTATATATCGACGAGATATGAAATTCAAAAACGCTGAACCCAACATGCGGGGAGTTCATTGATAATATCATCCTGAATCCTGACAAATTAACAGGTCGAAAGACTGCGAATGCACAGACACGTGTTACAATAAACGAGGCTCGCGTACTTTGGAATATTATTACATTATCAATAAAGATTTATATATTTACCTTCGACGTGACCTCAACTTTCTTTGATCAGGAGAAAACACGTGTGCACATGTGCAGCAAGGTTGAATTCGGCAATTTAGTTTTTTTAAGCCGGTTTAGCATTGTGATGAACCAAGAAATGAAATTGCCGAACACGTTTTCAGCAATGTGTTTTAAGCCGAAAGCCGATACGAAATAGCACATGGATATGTTCATATTTTACTTTTAAATAAACAGTTACGAATATTTAATTTTCTCTAATATACTTTGTGGTGGTTTGAAATTGGTTCTTGTTGACAAACGCGTAATTTTAAATCGGCTGTCGGCTTACTTATCACTCTTTCTGATCACAAATGAGCGGCTGCTTTTGCGGACGATACATGTTTAAAACCGCGCCAATCGAGAATGAATCAAGGTTAAATTTAACGCTTTTAAATTAAAACCAGTATTATTATTTCTCATTCGGGATTCGACCTCATATGTTCAACCTAATGACTTTGTTGTTTTAGGTATTTTGTGAGAATACGCGAGCCGATTGGAAAGTGAATCGTCGTTCCAATATGCCATGTGAATTCCTGTTTAAGGCCTAATGGAATGAAACGGATTTGTTTGAGTTTTACTCAGAAATGGCTGTATTACAAAATATACTTCGTTTTAATAATAGACTGTGTTCTTCCGCAAGTGTTTTATGCAGTCGATCGACGGGGATTAGTATTGCAAATACGAACAGTGTTTTAAAATCCAAGGTGCATCTATGGCACGTGACGAAATCTACCACGATTCCATTACTGACTCCTATATTATATTCACCTTGTTCAAGACATTTTAATATGAAATTCCCATCGTGTCGACAGATGGGAAAGCTAGCAGTAACCGTCGTCGAGACTTCACCATTAGTTCTTCAACCATACCTGAAATTAATAAGGATCGACCGACCGATTGGTAAGGAAATTGAGGGTCAAAGGTCATGCATAGAAAGATGATTCTTCATTACTTTTTTTTCTTGTTATTTATATCGGTAAGATGATGCAAGCACGTAATGCATTTAATGAATCTCTATAACTTGTGCATTATATACACACTGCCCATATTGAGTATATTTATTTAAATTGTTGCAAAATAAGGATCAATTGCATAATACCAGGGGCACCCTCTCAGTATTATACCACAATTGCGATTCAAATACTTTATGATTAAATAAAAACGTGCAATGTGCCTTCAGATATAGAATTAGTTTTCCAGGGCCTGAAAACACTGAATTTACAGAACACTTTCGCATATTGCATGTGATTATGAAATCTGCACTGCAGTATTACATATTGTTTAAGTCTGTGTAATTTGCACATCAATATAACATAATGCATACCATTATGTATTTTGCACATCATTATGACATAATCCATACGATTATGTAATTTGTACAGCACTAAAATGCAATATGCAAATTAATTGATTAGTCATCTTCAAGGAAAGTTAATTGAGATTATAATATAATTTCGTTTTTGGAAATGAATTGGCACAAGATTGGTATTTCTAGCTCACTAGTCTAGTAGAGCTAATGGTTCAATATGCGGGCCTTCAACTATGTCGCAGGTTGTGTCCCAAGTGCCCTTGCAACCCTTTAGGAATGAAAATTGGACCACCCTGGTCTACAATAAGAAACTGGTTTGATTTACCTTAGCGATATAATCAAAATTAACACAATTTTAAATGTAACTACACTATTTGAACAAAATCAATTTCCATACTTGCTTTAAGTAACCTTGTTAGGTAATTTTTTTTAATGTTAAAATTGTGTCAAGGCAAATGTTCATGTTTACTAGTAACGTTGGCTAGCTGCGTAAATTTTGTATGGGAATGGTAGATTGGCTGGGGCTTTTTTAGGCGGCGTGCTACCTACACATATTGCTGAACATTCTTCTGCGACCAAGAGTCGGAATGTGTAGAAAGTGCCCTCGTCATCACTAGACGAATTTTTGGTATTCGAGCCACTGTGAACGATGATAAGTTTGCTGTCAGTATCAGTCCACATCAATTAGAGTGATATTAAAGCTATAATTATATACTTTCCCCACATTTTCATAACCATGTAAATGATACAAATTATATATTTAATAAACATGTGATTTTATTATTATATTTAAATGTGTACACTTAAAAAATGGAAGTACATGTTTTACTTGGGCGCCAACTTAAGCTGTTAATAGTTACAGAAGTCGTACAGTCGAATAGTTACGACTAATAAATAATATCATAATAACTGTGAATCATGTCCACGTTACTTTTCGGTATCTTCTTCAAAGTTTTTTTTTACATCCTATCACAATCAAGACAGTTTTGCATAATTAATTTTCATTTTATTTGCATAGGCACATGGCTCCTGTTCTGGCCATGTGCATGGAGCCTCGGCTTGGCAGCCACACCTGGTTCGTTTCCCAATTTGTATATTATGTTTCTATTTGGTGCTGGGGCAGTTGTCATGCGTGGAGCTGGTTGTGTCATTAACGATATGTTAGACAGGAACATTGACTCTAAGGTACAGTAAAACCATAATTGAAATACTACATTATATCCAAGTTATTATTTTTTATTTCAACACTCATAAGAGTACAAGCAGTTCTGACCGTTTACACAATCAAAATGATAAAAAACACTAAAAAGAA
>JAQGBW010003651.1:0-15732 GCA_034698625.1 Julus scanicus | reverse complement strand
TTGATTATGAAACATGTTATAAGCATCCATAGCATGAACAAGGTGGTGGGGTGAATATAAATTTTACATACTGTATGCTTTGTACACATTTTATAAACATTTAATAAAAAACTAAGTTTAATTATTTAAGATTTTCAATTTAGATATGATAAGGAAAAACATGTTTTTAGTGATATTTAATGTAATCCCAAGTTGAATTCAAGGTATGGCTACAAAAAGTAGAAACCTTCTTATTTGAACTTCTTTCAGCAACATGAAAATACAAGAAGATGTTAGGCACATATTTTATTTAATTTTATGGTAAAGGATTTATTTTACATTGCTTTAAAAGCTGTTGCAAAAATTCGTTCTGTAAATTTTCATACTCATGTATTATAAATGTAGCTGTTTAGCAACAGCGTTTCTATCCTGTTTTCAAATGCAGCTATACATATGTAGTAAACTATTGTATAAATACCTTGGTCGATATGCAAGTCAACAGGATGTTTTGAAAGGAAATGTGTCTGTTGGTGGATCCTTGTGCTGACATGATGACAGTACGTCCTACTTAACGCGCTGTTTTGTGAACTGTCTCACGAAGCAACAGTTAATACTTTTAAATAAACTTTAGCTACCTTTTATAACTGCAAACAATGTCATTCGGGTATCAATTTATTTAACTCCCAAGACGAGAATTTCCTTTTCCATTACCGGTGCACTGTTATCAAATGTTTCAATTTATTCAGTGTTTGTCTATAACAGGAAATTAAATACATAACACGGTGGAGATCGCTAGCGCACTTTATTCAATTTACGTGTTAACGTTTAGGAAAAATACGGAATGTTTTAATCAATCAAACCACTACAATACCTCGATGTATAGAATACCTTGTATACGTATTAAAGAATGTGAATACATTTTTAATTTTATTGAAACTTTTTTATTTTGAAAATTGGGTGAAGTGCAAATTTTACCCATTGAAATACAAAGGGTACCAGACGCCCTTAAGATCAGCACCTTTTTAGTCCCTTATGAGCCTTTTAGCATTGCTTTTCAAAGATGGCCGCTTCCACATACTACTAAAGCCGCCATCTTGGTACATTCTATATCGTTAACATGTGCCATTTTAGAAATAGCAAAACCTCATATATGTTAGTGCATGTCATTGTTATGTCGAAGAGTCCCTTGATTTACAGTGGAACCACGCTTAACGAGTAATTCGCATAACGAGCAATATAATTTTTTTAAAAATGACGCGCTTAACGAGCGACATATTTCGCGTAACGAGTGACGTGGATAGGGGAATCCCCGAATTGTGCGATTGTTTCGTTAATTTTTTCGCTTAACGAGTGTTTCGCATTACGTGTACCACTTAGGGAACGAATTATGCTCGTTATGCGAGGTTCCACTGTATATTAACCGTGGAAATACCATGCATTTTTTATAAGAATTTAGTTCTGTATTTATCCAAAAACCACCGTGGAAATGCCATTTGTTAAAAGAATTTGGTTCTGTATTTCTCACAAATTTAATTCTGTGTTTCTCACAATTTGATTTTGTATTCTCACAAATTTGGTTTTGTATTCTCACAAATTTGGTTTTGTATTCTCACAAATTTGTATTCTCACAAATTTGTATTTCTCCCAAATTTTGTTCTGTATTTCTCTCTAATTTGGCTCTGTATTTCTCCCAAATTTGGTTCTGTATTTCTCCAAAATTTGGTTTTGTATTTCTCCAATATTTGGTTCTGTATTTCTCCCAAATTTGGTTTTGTATTTCTCCAAAATTTGTTTTTGTATTTCTCCAAAATTTGGTTTTGTATTTCTCTAAAATTTGGTTCTGTATTTCTCCCAAATTTGGTTTTGTATTCTTCCAAATATGGTTCTGTAGTTATCCCAAATTCGGTTCTGCATTTCTCCCAACTCCGGTTTTGTATTTCTCCCATATATTTGGTTCTATATTTCTCCTAAAATTTAATGACTTTCTGACTTAGTCACTGGTTGGATAGTTTACCTTGTATTTCAATGTTTTTAACCGCTAGGCCTACCCTATTGAATTTGTGCCATGAATCGAAAACTAGTGATGGATAAGTCGTGGACTCAATTTTATGTATTTTATGACGAGGTAGTTTTTTAGCGGGTTTTTTCCATGGCTTAATTTAATCCACAACGTGATCGCGCGTTTTATCCTCGTGAAATATTCATTGCGAGTGCTGACCTTTGAAAGTCTTGATCATGATGTGTCGATCTTGCGTTGACAACATCCTTTTATGGAAAGCCCTATTGGAAAAAGTATCGATTCCAGACACTGGATTACTTCATTCTGCTGTTTTCCCCCGCATAATGGTGCTGGCTCAGACAAACAACAGTTGGAAATGGTAACAATTTATTCCGTGAGCCACAACAAATAAACTCTTATTCGCCAAGCAATATTCAGAAAGTTAAAGTTTGCCGAACCGGCTTGACTAGTCCGAACCACACCCAAGTTAAAATAATAGCTCATTAAGTTGTTTGTGTTGTTTAAATATTTATCGTCCGACGATGATATAGGTGCTTCAATGGCTGACAGTTCTGTAATTTGGTAAAAAGTCACGTTTATTCCGCTTATTCTGGAATTGGAATTTAAGAGTGAATCCGAGCGAGGAATGGCAATTTGTCAACCTAGAAAACCGCTTTAACCCGTTCCAACCATTTAACACTTCACGGAATCGTGAAGCAACCATTTTTTCCGGCGTTTACCAAATCCGGTGTTTCTGGAGGGGTTATTAACCCTTAGTCGCACCGAAAAGGTGGATACTTTGGGCCATGCAGTTTTTGGTATTTTTTTTAGAAATTCTGGAAAGGTGTTCTATAATTATACGACCCATCTCTTACCGAATATGACATCATTTTTACTCTGATTAACAGGTTTAAATGTATTCGCATCTATTTCTGCCCAAAGTTACTCCATCGATGCGGGGTAACTTTGGGCCAGGGCGTTTTATGAGGCATATCACCAGTGAAAAAATGATATATATGGTCAAATGGCATATATATTATCTGCCATAAACAGTCGAACCCGCTTAATTGCACAGCAATCCGGCAAGCTTAACCGGTTTATGCAATTATCTGGATTTTGCTTGAATAAATCCTGGCTCAATTTTTTGCTAAATTCCTTCAAATATCTATATTAGCTATGAGAATCATTTAGTGTCACTGAACATAGATGTGTGTGCCAAATACGGTCCATGAATAGCCATGTATGGACCATATTTCTCCAATGGTGAATCATAAGTGGGTAATAAAGTCTCTTCTCCTTTGATAACTTTCTTCGATTTTCTGATTTGATCGTATTGGGTGATGCCGTGAGGAACCCTATGCACCCCTTTCATTGGGTGACTGATCATTAAAAGAGGGGTGACGATACAAGAACCACGACTTGTCTGACACTTAACAACCAAAAAATAACTAGTAAATTTCTAGATAAATGTTTCCCGTATCGCTCTTATTCAGAGTGGAATTGCCAATTTCCCTCCGTTTGAAATTATTTGAATGCTCCAATTTCTCATGTAAGAATGGTTGTAAACACTGGAGAGCCACGTTAAAAAGATGTATTATTGGGATTATATAGTCAAGTTAAGAGTTACTATTTTTATACTTCTTGGGAAGAGAATTTGAATCATGAGTCAATTCCTTTTTTAATTTTTTTTAAGTATGAGGAGATACCTGACGGTTGTATATTTCCCTGTTTTTATGTTGATATTATGTATTGATAGAGGAATTTATAGTCCTTTCTTGTATTCGTTGAGTGTTTTCGATTAAATAAATAAATAATGAGCCAGACTGTACCTTATAGTTAGCTACCGATGAGCCATATTGAAAATACAGCACATAAGCCGCATAAAACTACAATGGTCTACACTTATATAGCTAAAATTTCACCATGTATGGCAAGTCACAAGTATCAACCATTAAGATATTGTATACTGCGATGCATAAGCCATATGTTCATATATTGCATGTAAACGAATATTATATACGTGTATTAACAGATATATTTACATGTGCGTTACACGTCTAGTCATACACCTGTACGTTCAAATACATATACGAAAAAGTATAGCCATTCGTGCATTTATATGGTCATACATATCCAAATGTGCCTAAATAGTATTTCATACATGGCTCATGTTGGAATGTTCCATCTCAATGTGCAAATATCTGGTCACAATTTCATACAAATGTTGCACCCGGGGCTTGCGAAATATTTGCAATTATCCGGTTTGTGCAATTATCCGGTTGGCAATTATCCAGTTTCACACATTACATCTTCAACATGATCGTGTCCTTTTATTCCAACATTTTATTAAAATCATTACGTGCAACATTTAGTTGTTTTTTTGTGAGGTCATGTCTTCCAGGTAAAAATAACATGGTCATGGGGGAAATTCTATGTCACCAACATGGCTACCAATCCACCATCTTTGCATGTAATGTTTGTTGTACATACGCCTCCAGAATTTTCTGAGTATGAATAAAACTAAATTACTGCTGGAATAAGTTTCAGAATCGCTTGTATATTTGTAAATGAGGTAATTTCGTTTTTATCATCCCTTAAGGCGGCAAATCATAAGTGCACCCGAGTACGAATGGTTTGCCACATTACGTGGGCAGCACACTGAATCTTTTTAGCGTTTATTTATTTTGTTTATATCTGGAGGTAAAAACGTAAAAGCTAACGAAATGCAAACACAATTTTATCAATTTATATTTTATCATTAAATATGTTTTTAAAGCAATCCTAAGAAAACATGAAATAAGCGATAATTCAGTTTTGGATTCTTGTTCAATTTTTTTTTTCCAATTCAACTCAGTACCCTACAGTCAATAAATAAATGCCATATGGTAGGGGGTCGTAAACCCCTCTACTTAACCCCTTAAACTTATAAATGAAAACAGCTTAATAAGTAAAATAAAATCTGTGTAAAAGCATTGGAAATAGGATATTTGGGGTAAATAGAAGACTTTCTTAAAATTCCACTACATCTTGGTTACAAACTTGTATGAGCCTATTCCAGGAATAATTTGGCCTTCATATATCAAAGGAAATTTGGTCCAATATCTCATTAATAAATAAACATGGAGGTATAGCAGATGTTAATGTTTTTTTGTCCAACTCTTTTACATTTTAAGTGAAAAATACTCCCATAGAGAACATTATTTTATTTAAAACGTAATCTATCTTGATTTCATTAAAAAAATGAGAGAAATACACGCCTTAAAACTAATTATGGAATCTCGTATCTTTATTCAGTGTTCTGAGAGAATTTTATTGCCACTTTGAAATAACTTGAGTTGACAAAATGTATAAAAAAAGACTAACCCAAACAAACTTTGAAAAATTGTCGAACTTCAAAAGACTGCAGAATTACCCTGTAGATATGCAAAAAAATTGCATTTCTGGTGCTGATTTTAAATGGCCCTAAACTTAAATAGCACTTTTTAAAAAGCAATTTTAGGAAAACAAGCTCCTCTATGATAATCTTGACTTTCCACGTTCTTTCTGCTGGTCATATCTGTAGTTTAGATGGAAAGCTCCTAATCCTATCTTTTGATCCACTCTAGAACCTGTTAATGTGGTAAGTGGTTATTGGTGCAGAGAAGCTAGGCTAATCCTCTAAACCAGAATCTATGAATCAGATGGTAGAAAAGGATTAGAAAACGATAAGCTGATTGATGATAGTAGTTGCTAATGGACACTGCCAGATTATGTCAGCTTCACTGAACTTTGATAGTGTTCTAGATAATAAAGGTGCGATCAATTGTTGACATAATCCTTGTGGCCGTGTGGCCGTAGTAAATCGGATTTTCCTTTTTTTTTAACTGAAGAAACTGGTTTGAAATCTTTGTTGTGCATGTTGGATATCTTAGCCATTTATGTGCTGATATTCTTAAAATGCTTTGTGGCCTCCCACGGTTGATTTTATTCCCAACGTATTTATAGCAACACCTTGTTTTGACTCTCTTAAATTGAAATTTTCTAATCGGTTACTTTTATTTTTTTGCATGTTTTTTAGAGAATCCAATCCAATTCTAAATAATTTCATTAAAACAGCTTAAAGTTGGAATTTAATTACAGTTTCGTGTTTCATGATAACTTGGAACAGTTGTGACAATTGCATTAATTGCTTTTTCAAATTTCAGTACAATTGTAAAATTTCACCTGGATTGAAATTGGAATTTAATATGCCTTATATCAAAATACCTTATAAAATTTGTTAATGAAAAATTTAAGGATCGGAAGGCAAATATTTATTGTTGTTTTTTGAATTCTAAACTTTTTTCTTTGCATTTTGTTTGGAATGTATTTCGAAGAGCACTTTAGTTGATTTAGGGCCCATAAAACCTATCTTACCCACCAAATTACAAAATAAAATGTATTCCACCGACGAATTATGCAATAAGCTTAGTACTGCAAAATGTTTAATATTATAAGCCTCTGGAAGATAATTGACGGATATTTTTTGGAAAAAATATCAATGATGTACAGTAAAACCTCGGTTTACGAGCGTCTCTGTCTACGAACACCATTTGCTGTTTCGTTTCACGAACGATGCTTAATTTCTCTGGACCACCAATCAAAGGTCCGAATTTCTGCAACTATCTTAGTAGTTCCAGCAGAACATCTTTGTTATGAATAAGTTTTACTAAACAAGAAACATCAAACATGAATTATAATTTCCAAGAATTCAAATTGAACTCGATATTTGTATCAAGGATAGAGCCTATACATTGCAAATATGGCAAAAGCTCGTCGCTTGATTTATTCATGCACGCCAATTGCAGATGCAATTAAGAACCCTCCATTGATGACGTCGATTTTAGACTTAAATCTCATAATCAACAACAGAATAAAGTATAATAATACAAATTTTCCAAATGGAAACTTAAACAGAATCTGCAAAATGAACTTAATCACAGCAACGCCAGCATGACGACACCATGTGGATGTCTTTATTATTTCCTATAATGTTTGAAATCATGGATGTACATGTATAATAAACTGCTTTCTTCTAATATTTCTGTTATATTTATTTCCTTTCTGTATTATTTCTACACATAAAGCCATAACATGTTTTAAAAATAATTCTATTACAAAAAGCGCATTATTTGGATTTGCGTTAGTTGCAATGGGAAAAATTGATTCGGATCACGAACTTTTCGGTTCACGAACAGAGTCAAGGAACGGATTAAGTTCGTAAACCGAGGTTAAACTGTATATTGAAAATGCACCACACGTTAAAATAAACCTAATGTTTTTTTCTTCTGCTTCTGAGTGCCAGAGCTTTGTCTTAATTGCATAAAAAATACAAATTGCAAAACTAATCATTTCGCATTGTGCTACATTGTAGAAATGTGTGTTGTGAACTTTATTTTGCTTAATAAGTATATCACAACCCTATCACTTTCAATGAGGGAAATTTTAAAACACAATCACAACCAAACAAAAAGAGATTAAATAAAAATAAAAATTGTTTAAAATAGCTTCAATAGCTTCAAAAAATTTATCAGGCTATTTTAAACAATTTTTTTTTATTTAATCTCTTTTTGTTTGGCTGTGATTGTGTTTTAAAATTTCACCCATTAAAAGTGATAGGGTTGTGATTCACCATAAGAAATTGATGTTGATTGCTGAGACTTAATCTTTTTTTTCCTTTCAGGTGCCGGATTGATTTGAAAGAATTGCAGCATGAGGTTACCCATCGATTATGGAAGGATTTGGAGGAGAAGAACGGTTCTGTTTATTTGCTGTTGACCATCAGTGGCACCACAAACACGGAAACGATTACTGATCTCGGCAAATATGAGTTTGCACCAAAAGAAAAGGAGGCCATTTTCAAACGCTACGTGAGTTTTAATTGCACTTCGCATTCTGGCATTTCTTTCCGAGGAATTCTGAAATACGATTTTTTTTATTGTATGTGTGATCAGGACCTTCACAGGAGCTTCACCAATTTGAAGGATATTGGACATCTTACTGTGAAAGGTAAAACGAAATTTTAGGGTGATATTGTCAGCCTTATATAGACAGCGCAAATGAATAATTTCATATTTTGTACCACCTGTTAACATACCTGTTAACATAAAATTAATTTTTATATGTTTGGAACGGAGTAAAATTTATATCTGATATCACGTCAAAATTGGTTCCATCTCGAAAAAGTAAAACTAATTTTATCCAACTTTAGTACACCCTTAGTTTACAACCTTAGTTTACTCATTTTTCATAGCCTTCCTGCCATTTTCTAACTTGTTAGAAGAAATGTTTTTGTTATATCACAAACTTCGCTTCATCTGACACAAAATTGATTGTAAACAAATAGAGAAAAGTCTATTTCTTATATATGATATCCAGTATATCATGCCAGATTTTGTGAAATACAATTCAGAATTGCATCCAGAATTCTGCAAAATTTCTTTAGATCAGCCAAAGAGCTTAAATTTCGTTCTACTGGGTGTGAAGACATCCAATAAGAATCTATCTACTAGTAGAAGCCATTTTTGAAATTAGAATTTCATTGAAAGTATGCATCACTTTTTTTCTGCGGCAAATGTGACATTGCCGGGTATGAAGTCATTTGTCAAAAATGTAAATGAACTTTCAGTGTCTGTATCATATGTAAATATGTTAATATGTTTAACAGCTCTGATTTACAATAACAGAGTCGTGACATAAAATAACTGCACTGTTTTACGTTTTCATTATATTTTTGGATGTTATTCCAGTTTTTAGGGCTCACGGACTGGCATCGGCAGACATCGGTGGTGAGCAACTGGTTTTGAATGCACATGTCTTGATGCATGCAAATGGAGAATTATAATTTTGAATTTATTTCAGGAAAGAGCGACCCATTTTGCGTCCTGGAGCTGGTTAACGCGAGATTACAAACCCAGACAGAATATAAAACGCTGAGTCCATCTTGGAATAAGATCTTCACTTTGTAAGTAAATGAAAATTGTTAGGTCATGACATTGGTGTTTGGGGTTGGGGATAGGGTCCAGAATCTTGAAGTTTATTATTTTGGCTATATATTTAGGATCGCCAGTGTTATAAAGGGCCCGCAGAACAGCAGACAATTGGTCCGGGTGAAATAAAACGTTTTGCAAAGTTGAAAAAAACGTACTTTTTCTGAAAAAAAATTGCATTTCTGTAGCAGAAAGTCTCACTTTAAATACAGAAAAATTGCGTTTTTAAAACAGAACAAACTTTTACTGCAAAAAAACCCTGTATTTTTATCTAAGAATAAAGCAGAAATCTATCTATAGAGCAGAAAAATTGTACTTTAAATGCAAAAAATTGTGTTATGTTCGTTTCTGAATTTGGGCACAAGATTATTAAGTGTTAAATGGAAGAATTTGCGACTGAAATTGTTGTGAGGTGACACCCGATTGACTTTCAAAAGACGTATCATAACAAACTTTGTTTTGTAAAATTTTACTGCTAATTTTTTTTTTTTAAATGAGGTGCTTATGTTTTGTTTTAAAGATGTTTTAAAGAATTTGTTTATAGTATAAATACAAGTTCGTATTCAGGAAACGTTTTTCTGTTTTATATTCATTATGACACTTTCAATACAGCTTTATAAAATTTCCAGCGGAATGAGTTTTTAAAGTATTTTGCAAAATTTCTACGAATACTTAATGTTATGCCTAGATATGGTTGTTTTCGTTTTTTTATTAGCAAAACCGTAAAGCATGGATACTTTAATTGGTACAAGAAAAAGGAGATTTTTTGAAGCAGCCATCGTTTTGCCCATTTCGAATTTTATAAGCAGGTTTCCATGTGCTATTTCATCCAGTTGAAATGAATGTGGATACTTCCGAAAGCACTGACAACCATATTTTCTAAATTACGGATATTTTTATTGCGCTCCATTTCATGGCTTATATTTATGTGAATTTCAAGCATATACGTATATACATAAAAATATAGGTTATGTTTGTCGAAAACCAGACATGAGCGGGGTATTTTGGAGCTGACTCAAACTTGTTTCCGCAATTATAATCATTTCATTCTGTATTTTCTTATCATTTCGCTCGCAAAGTATGTATCGAACCTGTCTAAAAGGTGTCTTGGAACCGGTGAAAAATATGCTTTTAAACAGGTTTATGCGAAAACACGTGGGTCCGGTTTTGTTGCATGTAGGCCTTTCAATCGGGAGATCTGGGTTTAATTCCCGGATAGACGATCTTGACTATGGTTTTCGGTGGTTTCCACAGTTGTTTCCAGGCAAATGCTGGGATAGTTTCTCTAAAAATTGGCCGCCTTTGCTTTTTTCTCTCTTTCACACGATGGGGTAACTTTGGGACAAAGATGGATGAGAATATTATTATTTTTTACCAAAAGTGTGCTAAACATCCAGCCTTCGTTACCATGTTTTCTATTTTGTTTTGCTAGAAAAATGTTTTTTTTGCTTTATTTGAAAATATTTATTATTATTATTATTATTATTATTATTTTGTTGTTGTGCAAAATATATTTATTCCACAATCAGTTCATTTCCTTATCCTTTATTTCATTTTTAGCAACGTGAAAGATATCCATTCTGTACTGGAAATAACGATATTTGATGAGGACAGAGATCGTAAAGTTGAATTCTTGGGTAAAGTTGTAGTGCCATTACTAAGGGTTAGTATAGATACAACTTCTTACCTGTCTTTGTCTTTATGGATGTGACGAAACACGCCATATCATGTCTGTTTGATGCCTATCTTTTGCTAGATACAAAATGGTGAACGAAAATGGTACCAACTCAAGGATAAGAAATTACATGGAAGAGCTAAGGGACAGATATTATTAGAAATGGAAGTGATTTACAATCCAATAAGAGCTTGCATAAGAACGTTTAATCCGAGGGAAGAGAAATTTATGGAACAGGAAGAGAAGTTCAAAAGACAGGTATGATATTAAAGATACTTTTTATTTTGAAGCATATCTCAAAGTTGTTGAACTGAAAAACTTTTGAAAAATCGAATTCATTTTCTGAAATATAAAACATTTGCAGTATTGTTTGTGGATATCTATACGAAGTTTTATAGAGGTTTTATACCAATAAGGGTCCATTTAAAAACGACGTCCTCAAGAGGGGGTCTGCTGGTGGACACCATGTGGACAAAGGGGGTTGAGGGGGGAAAGCTAATATGAACGTCCGCTAATGATGGTAATTTTCAGTTTTTTGACTTTGTTTAATTTTTAAAGGTCAGTGAAAGGGCAGATGGACACCTGAAGAAATGTGAACCCAGTTCCAAATGTACTCGAATTTTTAAAACCTTAGGAAAGTCGGGAATTATGCTTAGCTTAAACACCAATTTTATGCTGAAATTCCCCTTCGAGGTCAGGGAAATTCTATTAATCAGAAAAATCTGGAAAAATGTCGTGGAATTTTAAATGGTCTTCTAATGTGCCAAAACTGTACCTTCAAAATAATGTATAAGCACGTAACAAATATAAACAATTTATTAAAAACATAAATGAATAGTGTGCCAAATGAAAATGAAACAGTGTGCCGTGAAGGGTCTGCATGTGTGCCGCAGAAGTTTGTGGGAGGGTCCAGATCTACATTCTATACAAAAATGAGGAAAATCTTTTCATAAAAAACATTGTCTGCAGGTTCAAATATTCACGTTAATATTGCCCTAATTTCAGTCTTGGTTTCAAAATTGTGTGTTCAACTTTCTCAAAGAACATCCAAACAGATTGTAAAAAAAAACTATTGCCAAAAAAAAAAAATACCCAAACGTTTTGTTTGTAAAAAACATTGAATATTATACAGATAATTACCATTGAATAATTCTTCCAATAAGGTTGTCATTTTAAAAAAATGAGTCACTGTTTTCAATCTTAAGAATCGTTCTAAGTATTTTCCAATGTTTCTAATTACTATATTAATGAGGATTTCCTGTGTAAATTAGGTGTACAGGTACGAAATTAAAAGAAAAAAACTTGCTTGAAAAACCTGTTAATGTATGCGAAACACTTTTGCTCGTTCTTCCTGGCAATCCACCAAATACCAAGTTCACAATGTTATCAGTTATTACTTAACCTTCATTCAAAGCTCTACTGTCAAGGGTATTTCTATTTTTGAAATATCCTTCGAAATGTCAAATCGCTCTTGGGGTCATGCATTTTTCAAATGTTGCGAGTTGTGCTCGTGGTAACAGCAGCCGGAAGCTGAAGATTTTTTAGAGAAAATCAGTTTTAATTTCCTAGAAAAGTGCAAGAAGCGTGAATTGGAAGTGTTGTTCTTGTTCTTGTCTGTCAGTCAGACAGACAGTCAGTCAGTCGGTCAGTTGTAGCAAAATTAATCCAGAATTATTCTGAAATTTATTCCTTGAAGAATAACTTTGGGATTATACGAAATAAATTAACTCATAGAAAGCAGAAATGGGGAAAAAAATTGTCGTAGCATTTATTTACGTAACATTTCTTTTATGTGCTAATCTTTTCCAGGATTAAACCTGCAATCATAGAATTTAGAAAAGCAACCTTGCTTTGCAGGCAAAATATCAGATTATAATTGTGAGAAAATAGATTTTCGAAGTTCATATACTCTTGTACAAGTGTGCCTTCTTGTGTGTCTTCTCTCACCCCATTAAAAAAAGAAGAAAATGTTGTCTGAATCATGTTTTAAGTAAATGCTTAATTTTCTTATATTAAGATATGTCACTTTAAATATCTGACTTTATTATTATTTAAAGTTTATTATGTGCATCACGAGTTTTACTAACGGGCTTGAACCAATTTAGAATTGATATCAAAACGCTTTTCTAGTATTCTAGTATTTAATTTTATTCTTTATTTCATGTTTTCCATTATTATGTATAACATACATATTTTGCAGAAATATTACCAAAGATCATTTGCAAGACGGTCCTTACACCTTTGCTAGTTTAGAAGTTTTCTTTATTCATTCGATATTTATTGTTTTGCATTAGGTGTTTGTAAACAACGTCGTAAGAGTCAAAGAACTGATTATGTTCTTCATCGACACGGCCAACTATGTACAGAGTTGCTGGGAGTGGGAATCTCCAGTCAGAAGTTGTATATCTTTTGTTGTAAGGGATTTTTATCCTGTTGCTCAACTTGCTCCCTTTCCATCAAAACCTCTAAATGTTTAATCTTTAATTTTGTCTTTGTACTTCCAGGTATTCCTAATCGTAACTTATCACTTTGAATTATACATGTTTCCAATTGCCTTCCTGTTGATCTTCCTGCGTGTTGCTGTCTTGAAATCTGCCATGATGAGGAGCCATCCAGATGATGAAGAGGCAAGTTCAACACTGTGTCTTTATTATTTATGTAACTTATCACTATTGCCAAGGTCTTTGATCTAGTGTTTTACCAACTGTGAAGTGTAAGTTGTTTGAAATGGTGGTACCACCTTGTGCTGCACTTTCTTGTAATTTAGACATGTTTTCTTAGTCATACTTGTGAAAAATGTCACCGTTTGGAACTTCCGAAAATTTAAAAAAACCAAAAAGATTCATAATATTCTCTTGTACAACACATTACATATTTGTTGAAACTTCAAAGAATTCGTGTATTGTCCATCCACATTGAAAAAATGTGAAAACAAATTTAAGTTGTTTTTGAGAGAAAACGAAATTATTTTATCTGCAGAACTGCAGTAAGAAAGATGGTGCTTGTATGGTGAGAGATATCATGGTTCAACAAATACTTGTACCAATTACCAAACATAAAAATTTAAAGATAAGGTTTTCCAATTGCAGTTGAGCCCTGATTATCCGAGTGTCTGTACGATCCGAGCAAAATATTCGTGTCGTAGTTATTCTTTTTAAACTGTAAATTACTTTTTATACAAAAAATAATGTTAAAAAGTACGGTATATACATTTTCTCAGGTTATGTAACATTAAAAGTTTAAAATGTATTTTGTTCACAAAATACATTCATATTATCCGAGTTTTTGGTCATCTGAGGAGGCTCGATCCACATTAAGTAATTAACTCGGATAATCTAGGTTCCACTATACTGTTCGGAAAAATACGACGGACGGTCGAAAAGTTTTGCATATTTGTTTATTATTCGAAAACCAGATGTCGTAAAAAAAATTGAAACAGACGATGATGTGAAACTTGTGGTTCGGCAATATCTGCATAGCTATACAATAACGCCTTTTACGAGAGGTGTATAAACAATCGCATCAAACGTTGGGATGAATGTGTCAACAAACTTGGGTCCTACAATGAAAAATAGCAAATTTTCTGCTCATTAAAATGGCTATTTCAGTTTTTTTGTCTGACATCTGGTTTTCGAATAATAAACGAAAATGCAACACATTTTCACACCCCTTCGTAATAGTTGATCTTGGTTTTAGAAACCATCTGTCATGTTATTGCTGGCTCTTATTTTATTTCATGAGTCTTACTTCCATGTTTGTCAAACAGGAAGTTGGAATTGTTGAAGAAGATGATGATGACGACAAAGATAAGGTTTGATGAGAAATATTATTCTGAAATATATCAGTATAATATCCTCGAACTCCAAATTATATGAGCTGCGATTCCTTTCTTATTTAAGGAAGAGAAGAAAACATTAAAGGAAAGACTTCAAGGCATCCAAGAGGTTGCTTTAACAGTACAACTTGCACTGGGAAAAGTTGCTTCCGTCTGGGAAAGTGTTAAAAAGTATGCAGGATCCTATTTAGAGTGCTTTTGGGATCCGGTTGCTATTTTATCTATGGAAATTTAATTAATTTTCAACATTTCTTCGTTTTCAGCACGTTCAATTTCTCCGTACCTTTCTTGTCATGGTTAACCATTATTATTTTATGCATAGCAATGGTACTACTGTACCTCATTCCATTACGTGTGATTATTCTGTTGTGGGGTGAGTTCCAAATACAATTTACAAGTAAACGGACTTTTCGAGATTACATCTGAAACTGATAACCATGAATTTTTTAGGTATCAATAAGTTTACTAAGAAGTTAAGATCGCCTCATGCCATTCCTAATAATGAAATTTTAGATTTTCTATCCAGAGTGCCAGATGATGAACATTTGGTAAGTTCTCATTTTTATTTATCTTTACTGTAAAGAAAAATAAGTTTAAATTAATAGGAAAAACCGCATTTTTTTGAAAAAGTTAAAAACTGACTGCCGGAATTTTTCTATGAAAAATCAAAAAAAGTATAAACTGGTTTTCTGCACTACCCAAGTTTTGTATTGTATTTAATTCAATTCAATTTAGGCACCCAATAACCATGCAGTCTTTATATTTAATTTTAAAATTATAATTTGAATTTATAAATGTTGTGAAAATTATTCCAGTTTTGAATGATGATAAAGTGCGAAAACCATTTTCTCAAGCTCTATCGATAAGACGTACAAACCGCAACACTTTTAGATGTATGTTTTTACTTGAACTTTATAAGAAAGCAAAATACTCGACGAATAAAAAATTCCGGAAGTTCTACTATTTCATTGTGCAATAATAATATCCTCATGAGTTTCATCCAATTATCCCCAGCTGTTCGCTTTTAAGGGAGATTACAACCCTATCCCTTTCATTGGGCAAATTTGAAACGACACTCACATCCAAACAAAAAGAGATTAAATAAAAATAAAAATTGCATCATATTGCTGTTTTTACTTTGAACTGGGGAATTTTTTTTTAAATTAATAAATAAGTTTGAAAAATGTCCGTTAATTAGCACATGCTGCCAGCAGGTGGCAGCACGAGAATTCAAATT